>BPLR01002121.1:0-53512 GCA_021605095.1 Caerostris extrusa
GGTAAAAGCCTCTGATATACTAAAGATCAGCTTCAAAAATATAAATATTAATAAAATAAACATAGGAATTAAAAGTTAAAAATATATCAAGATTGGACTTTATATAGAAACAATTAATAAGGAAGACGTAGAAAAATTAACCAAAGAGATGAAAAAACGATAACATTAAAAAAATCTTCAAATCTCTAAACCTAAATTGAGAAACCCAAAAATATTTTACATAACATCTCTAGGGGGATACATCTGAAGAGGAAATAATCAATAGTATATCAGATAAATACATAAGAAGAACAGAAAAGATGCACTTAAAAATTGTCACTTCTTTTCAGGGAAAATTTGGTAAAAATTATATAATAGAATTTGGCCCTAACTCATTTAACAATATTATTAACAATAAGAAAATGAATATAAATTGGGAGTTGATACACTTTAAAGAATATTTAAAACCTCCAATGCTTCAAATGTGGACACTTCGGTCACTCTTCTAAATTCTGTAAAAAGTAATAAAAGAAATTTGCACTAACTGCCGGACAAGAAGAACATAACTGGAAAAAACTGTAAAAATATATAGCCAAATGTATTAATTGCTGCTTTTCATAATGAAAAAATATAAGACTAACTTGATATTAATCAATGGCTGTACAAATAATAACTGTAAAATACTAGAAAAGGAAATAAAAATTTAATAAAAAAACAGACTATGGACAATAAAAACAATATATTAAATATTAAAGGTGCTCATATTAACCTGCCAAATTCAATTTGCAGCCACACTCCAACTTTATCAAACTATTATTAACCAGAGGATTTGATTTTTATTCTCTTAATGAACCATATTCATATAACAATAAAATTACAAATATTCCTGTTAATTATAAAATCTTCTCTCCGGATGATATCCCTAAGGCCGCTTTAATAATAATAAAAACCATATTCAAGTGTTGGAAATCTTTGTCAACACTGAAATAGTTATCCTTGAAATTAAATTACAACTTAAAAATTTTATTCTGGTTTCTATGTACTGTTCATAGCAAAAATATTGAAATCAATTTGAATTTTCTTCAGGGATATATTCATAAATATAGAGATAATCAATTTGTAATTTGTGGAGACTTTAACGCGAAGTCCAGGTTATGGGGAAAACGTGATTTGGACCGTAGAGACAAGATGTCATTAATTTTTGTAATAGTAATGATGCTTATATTCAAAAATACAGACTCTCCACCTACCTATTCATCTAGTAGAGGGGGAGAGCTGGATCCATAGAATAATTATCACCATTAATATTAATAATGATTTTTCTGTTGAAGTAATTGACGATATAAGTAATAGCGATCACAACCTTATAAATTTTAGTTGGAATATTAATAACACAGGACCCAATAAAAAAATAGAATCAATATTGATAAAATTAATTGGATTAAACTTAAAAATTAATATGACTAATATTCTTTAAAAACATATTAATAGGTTAAATAATATTCATTTAAATAATATGGATCAATATATCAAAGACATTCAAGAAGAAATTATCAATGGAATTACAAAATCTTATAATAATAACAAACTAAACAAAATAATAAGCAGAAAAAATGCCATCTGGTGGTAATAATGAATTAAGGATCCCAAGGTCTAAAACCAGAGCTCTTAGAAGAGCTTTTCAAAAAGAGCCACATATTAACATCAGAAATATCCAAAATTCAAAAATTTAAAAAAGAAAACCAGGCTATTTATAAAAAGAATATTCTAAATTGTAAAGAAATTTTATAAAAATTATATAAATAATATAACCACTAAAAATATCTTTGGGAAAAATTTCGATATTATATCAGATAAAATTAAAAATAATAATAAAATATTTTAAACCTATAGAAAAACCAGATGGATCTCTAACTACAGCAATCAATGAAACCATCGGGAAGTTATTTTAAATTATCATTTCCATTAATAAAAATTATGATAATCATATTGACCCAAGTCGATTTCCCCCCTGGACTTCGTAGAAATTAATAATTACGCAAATTGAAAAGCTATTAATAAAATTAAAAAGAAAAAGTTCCTGGTATAGATATGATCCCCTGGGGAGTTCATAAAGAAATATATTTAGTAGATAAAAATTGGTTTAGGAAAGTTCTCTTCAACATTCTTCTAAGAAACGGCAAATTCCCTGGGCCCTGGAAAATAGCACAAGTTGCTTTAATTCCAAAACAATAATTTACAATCTCCTGCAGACTATGAGACCTATTTGTTTACTTCCGACTTGGGGCAAATTTTATGACCGAATAATCTCTGATCGTATTAACTACTTTCTATATATAAATAACTTTTCAGTCCCAATCAATTTGTTTTTATTAAAAATAAATCTACTATATCAGCTATACAAAATATTAAAAACTTTGTCTCAAGGCCTTTGTGGAAAATAATATTGTCTGCCTAATTTCTATAGATATCTCTAATGCATTTAATTCTGTCAATTGGAATATTCTTAAAAATAAAATTAATAGTCTCCCTATTCCATCTTTATTTATTCTTTGACTATTTAGTTAATAAAGATATATTTGTAGAAAATAATAACTTAAAATCATATAATAGGTGTTCCGCAGGGTTCCTGTCCAGGGCCTACTCTGTGGAACATCTTTATTAATGAAATTCTTAAAAAAAATCAATCTCGGTGACAATATTGAAATACAAGCGTATGCAGGATATTATTATTTTTAATGAAAGATAAAGCTACTTACTTATAGAGAGAAAAAGCTCCAAAGGCCACTTTAATACTATTAACGACTGGATGACTAATGAAAAGTAGACTTCATATAAATTATAAGAAAGTAGCTTTATTATTATTTCAAATATAAAATACACTCATATCCCATCCATAAAAATCAATGATAATAAAAATTAACTTTACTAAAGAACTCAAGTATCTGGATTGATCTTAGATACCAAACTCTCTTGGAGCCCTCATTTAGATTATGTTAGAGACAAAAAATTTTTAAAATTCAACACAGATATGGCAGAGTTACATGGGGCCTTAAACCTATATAGTTAAAAAAAAAGAATTATATGAAAAAGTATTGAAAAAATCTTAACATATGGATACCAGATTTGGTATAAAAATTCAGTTAAACAAAATATTAAACTTAAACAGATTCAAAAGAATTTCTCTGATTAATATTACTAAATCATATAGAACAGTTTTTCAACAGATGCCCCTTAATATTTTAGCAGAATTACTCTATTGATATTAAACTAAAAAGTCTTATTAAACTCACTACATATTGGCAATGATAATAACTACTTAAATATAGATAATACTAATATTGCTAACAATGAAATAGACAATAATATAATTGAAAATTATCCACCCTGGAAAATTAATTCAATTCAATGGAACTTTTTTACTAACAATTATTCTAATACTATTTTTCACTGATGGCTCTAAGAGATAACAAAACCGTTTATGCAATAGTTAACTTTCAAAACAATAAAGAAATTTTTTACTCTATTAAAAGAATAAGTAATCATGCAACAGTTTTTACAGCAGAACTATTGGCAATATAAGAAGCAGTAAACTATATCATCAATAATAAATTCTCTGAAACTATAATAGTATCCGATTCAAGATCAGTTCTGGATGCTTTTGAGTAATATTAATAATCAGGACAATAACATTCATCAGCTAAAAAGAAAGAATCATCTCATATAATGGAAAAATTACAATAGAATGGGTAAGGGCCATGAGGGATTTGCCGGCAATGAAACTGCTGATAAATATGCTAAAGAAGCTACTCTTAAAGATGTAATTGATTATAATATAAAATATACTAAAATTCAGATTAAAAATAAAATAAATAAAGAAATAAAAGCTGAATGGCAAAATTATTGGAATAAATCAACTAAAGCAAGAGATCTTTTCTGTATTTTCCTAAGGTTAATGGAAAAAGAGTCTGTGGGGACTTCCCTTCTAAACCAGATACTTACATCACATGGGGCTTTGCGTCCACCAGCACAGATTCTTTGGAAACCAGAGATCTGTAGCTGTGGGGACGCTGAAGAAAAACAGGTATCATATGGTATTTATCTGCAAAAAGATGGAAAGAAGAGAGAAGCAAGGAATTCCCACAGACTATTTAAATCTTTCTATTAAAACCCTTTTATTCAACAAAAAATCAAGACTATTAATTAGAAGAATGATTGGGGAGAACTTTACTAATATTTATAGATTCTCTGGAGGGGTAGGATCCTTCTCTTTTTTTTTTTTCTCTAACCCTTGTTTATTTTTGTGTTCTCTGTTCAAAAAAAAAAAAAAAAAAAGAAAAATTTTTACTAACCCACTTCTGTTCTTTTCCACTGTTCTAACAAAAAAAAAAAAAAAAAAAAAAAAAAGAAAAGGGAATAAAGGAGAAAATGAAGAGCATGAGGAAGATAAGGAAGAGCTGAAGAAAATATATTGTGAAGAGAAAGAGGATATATTTGTGAAGGGAAGAAACTCCTATATTTAGATTTGTCAATTATTTGTCTAATTAATACTTTGTAAAAAAAAAAAAAAAAAAAAAAGGAAAGCGGCGGTGCTTGATTAGATCTTCCACTCAATTTGTATCATTACTGAAGAGTCGGATCGCATTCCTTTTTAGTAGTTATTTGTTCTATGTTCTGTTGATCCCTCTTGATCATTTTACTTGTACACCCAGTTATAAAGTTCCTACTAAATTATTCACTCCCACCACTGGTCTTGCTGATATAAAAAACATACCGAGTTTTTCCGTAACAATGAGAATTTTGAAGACATAAAATTTTCAGGCTGGGTTAAGAGTCGTGACGACGGCCTGAAGGCGCCGTGTGTGCCTTAGGGCAGGTCGGATTGTCAAAATACTGAATGTCAATCTGGTATATTCTTTGAAATATATAATGTTGCTAGAACGTTTGACTTTGGATCCAGTGTTCCAAAAGCAGTAATACAGGATTTATAACATGCATATTTCTTGTTTATGACTTTTGCTGACTTTCGGAATAATGTTGTTTTTTTTTTTTAATTTTATTTAGTTGCCTCTACAGTTTTTGCAATTCACCTATTTATATGGTGTATGCAGAGGGAATTTTTAATTTCGCTACTGCAGCTTTCATACACTTTGATTTTAAATAATTTCATTTTCTACGTTTTCCCTTTTTTGTTTCAACTTTAAAACTGTAGGCCCCGATCTGTTTAGCCCTCGTGTGCACAAGATGACCGTAGAGCGACAAGCCAAACCAAATCTTCCAAGACGATTTTTCATTCAATTCCCAACTATTAGTTCACACTCCCTACATATATCTTGATCAAATTTTCAATCGTTCATAAAATACTTTTTTTATTCATGCACTCAAGTTCAAATACATTTTTTTGAGCTTGTAGTGGATGACACTGGATGTTAATACAGTTTTTTTCAAATATTAATTCATTCCTTAATTAAATTTAATGAATTAATTTTAGTTTTTTTTTTATATTTAAGTTGCATGTATCTAATAATAGAGGGCGCCAGATGTAAGAGGAAAATTTCAACTTTATTTGTAACCGATTTTTCTGCAAAAAAAAAAAATACTATTTTTTTTGTAATATTACTTGCTTAAATCAGTTACTGGAATAGGCGCCATTAACAGGAATCGAATATTCGTGTTTCTTGTGTGTTAACTATCAAACGCAACCTTTTGTATTAGGATTAAGTTTATAAAGGCCTGACACATTATCATGCTAGAAAATGGAATTTTATTAAATATTAGCAATGATACTAGTATATATTAAGCATTAAACGATATATATGATATCTATTTAACATGATGATGATGAGATTACTACATGTTCATGCTTTTATGTGTAATATTTCATTTTGTTGTTCTAATGCAGATGGCAATAATGAGACAGTTAACTTTATGCTATACGCAAAGGGCTGCATCTTTGTTATTCATTTGGCACTACCAAGGGGCACGTGCCGCTTGAAGATAGGCTACGGACGCGATACTACCCCACAACGCTCTACGGTCCTATTAGGACCAGAAACTACGGTTTAAAGTGGATTCGGAACCAATACAAACATCCATGGCACCGCCGGGACTCGAACCCGAAAACCTGTGGTATAGAGCGCCAAAGCGATACTCGGCCATCAGGCGATTATATTTGATTATACATAAATTATACTAAATATAGTTAATTATAAATAATAAAAGCATCCTAATCGCAAAAAAATTAAATGCAATAAAAAATGCAAAAAAAAAAAAAAAAAATTTCCAATATTTTTATATTATTGAATTTTTTATTTTTATTTTTGAGACTTGATAGTATTTTTTTTTTTTTAAATCAGTTAATTGATACTTCCAAAGCCTAAAATTTGAAGTAAGGGTTTCTCTGTTGGTTTTATTATTATTATTATAGTGGTATTTTTCAAAGATACACTTTATAATTAAGATTTTATTTTGATTGCGAATACTAAAATCTGTAAAGCTCAAATACCAATTCACCGTAAAAGAATAATGAAAAGTTGAAGGAAAAAAAGAAACTTTGTCATAGAAAAGCAACTCGGAAAAGTCATTTAATGAAAGAAGCGGTTTTTGCCTCCCTGTTTTTTCTGCAGACTTTTCCCATCAAACTTTTCTGCAATTTATTCCTCTGAAACTTTCTTTTTTCCACTACAACGGTGCTTTGTAAAACCATTTAAAATAATCGAGTGTCATTATTTGTATTTGAAAGAAGCCATAACAAATTTTTTTCTCTAGCCAAAATGTCTAGAAAAGCAATCGGTAAAAAGCGAATGAGCTACGAAACAAAAAAAAAAAAACCATTTCTTTATGTAAACACTAGGAATCTCTGCAATTGAAGATTTTGAAGCAAAAAGTCATCATCGGACTTCTGCTAGATTTGAAATGACACTTTTAGGAAATGTTTCTTTTTCTGTAATAAGAAGAAGTAAACGTGATGAATTGGAAAAAAAATAATTGTTTTTTTAAATTTAAAATAATTTTTAGTACTATTTGGTAGGAATAATTAAGATTAATGAAAAAAAAAAACTATGCATTTTTTTGCGTGATATAAATAAAATTAGTTAAATGTTGGAATTAAGACAAATTTTTTTCACCTTTGTACATTACAATATCGCTTTTAATTCATCTTCTTACTTCTTCCTCATTGGCGCAACAGCGTGAAAGTCAAGGCCTTCTGCTTACTAGGCAGATTGTTTTCTTTTACACGGGGTTGTCAACCCTACGTCCAACGGCCTACAGACATATTAGGCCAGGGTTAGATCTGATCGGCAATTGGTTAGAGCTCTGGTCTTTGTTACCACAGGCTCAAATCCTGGTGGTGGCATGGATGTTTTTGAGTGGTTCGGAATCCACTTTAAACCGTAGGTCCCGGTCTCATATGACCGTAGAGAGTCACAGAATCCAACCAGAATTCTCACCCACATCATTCCCAAACTGTAAATGGGCAACTCAGCTCTAGGGACAGTGTTATGGTGTGGTGTAGTAGTAGTAGTAGTAGTAGTAGTAGCAATCATATTTGACCGGGAATAACGCTTTAAAGTTGATTTCGAACTACCACAAACATCCATGGCACAGCCGGGTAGCAAATCCGAAACCTGTGGCATCATGCGCCAGAGAAAAGCAATCTCTCTATGGCCTCTCTACTGTCATTTTTTGCACACTTTCCATTAGCCTCTCTACGGTAATTTTTTTTGAACACTTTAGGTTAATTAAATCGGAACCTAAAGTTTCACGTGGATTCAGAATACCTAACAAACTTCCATGCCACCACCAGGATTCGAATCTGAAGTCTGTGGTATAAAAGGCCACAGCGCTAGCCAATTGGCCATCAGGCCGCTTTAATTCACCAGTATTTTAAAAAATAATAGAAAGAATGGTCCTTACTGAAATAAACAATTTATAATTATGGACATCAAAGTTTTAGCAAATATTTAGTTCATGTTTTTATTTACAATTTGTTTTCAAATACAATACCCAAATGCACATCAGTTCTCTTTAGCAATACATCGATGAAGTCACTTTTCTATAGGAAATAAGCTTTGGTGTAAATTATGCTTTAGAAAATATTTGAAGTAGAAGATTAGCATGAAGAAAGCAAAAATGTAGCATGAAGAATGAAGCATGAAGAAAGCAATGAATGAAAGCATGAAAATGTAGCATGAAGAAAGAAAAAATGTAAACACATGTAGAAGTTTAAAAGAAATTTATTTTATACTTTGCAATGTGCTTGACTCACGGCCTCGGAGTAATGGCCACAAGCTATCGTGTAAAATGCAATGGTTTGGATCCCACTGGTGGCGTAAAACTGGTTAGTAAACATGAGATCGATCCTTAAAAAAGATAAATAAACTTTCCGGAATTTTCAAACTCAAACTCAGGATTATTCTACAAAAAAATGCGAAAATCCGCCAAATTTATAATAATATAATAATATTTTAAGCATTTCGTCTTATAAATGCATTCTGTCAAATCATTGTTTGTGCAGGTTGGGCAAACATATTGCAACTGGTTGAGATACTTGAGGCATAAGTTGGAGAACACACTACTTTATTAACACCCTCACAAACACCACATACATACAATTAGATACATATAACTAAAGATTAGTGGAAGGAATCCATTTCTAAGTCAAAACCCCGATACTCAGCTACGCGTAGGATGAGGGGAATATTCTTCCTCTCCGAGCGAGAGTCCATAGGCCAAATACTACGCAGAGTTGCGTTAAATATATTTCCTCTCGGAGTGAGAGACTGCAAACTAAACGCTTCTCAACAAAAGTGAGTGGTTGCACTGTACTTCTCTCGGGTGAGAGTCTCGACCATGAGTACTGACCATTTTTCCGGAATGCCATTGAGGGCGCTCTTACCAATGTTTATTAAGAAGCACGACTTTAGTGTATGATTTTAGTCGAATTAATAGTTTATGTATATTAAAGACTTATGGTTTGGTCCTCTCCGAGTGAGAATCTGTAATCCAACTAATACTCAGGGATGCGCTAAATATATTTCATCTCGGGATGAGAGATTATAAACTAAATGTTTCTCAGTGCTGGAGCGAGTACTTTCTCTTGGGCGAGAGACAAACACCACACACATGTCACACACCTCAGCATGTTATTGAACATTTTTCCTGAATGCCAAAGAGCCCTTAGCAGTGTGTGGGAGGAAGCACGGTTACAAAATTTTAATAAAAACACATATGATAAAAAATGCAAAATGCACATTTATGCATTCTCTAAAAAGTCGCCTTATATTGCATAAATAAATTTAATTAGCCATCAAGATTATTTAAAAGGAATCAGTCTGTTTACAAATGCACACACACACACACAAAAAAAACATCGCATCGTTATTAAATATATATATTAGAAATCATTCTTTTTCATGCAGGAAAATATCGGGTTCAGATATCGCAGACATCCATCATTATTATCCGTGTAGCATCGGCGCGGCTGTTTGAATGAGCAGCTGGTCAAAAAAAAATACTTGTCAAACCGATTTCTCCACCGAGAACAAAATCCTTGTCTATAATTTTGAAATAACAAGCTCGAGAGCAACAATTTTTTTTTTTCTCTCTCTTTTTCTTGCGGTTTTTCATCTAATTTAGCGGAAAAGATAAGCATAAACAGCTCTTACGGCTGACTGGATGTACAAAAAGAAGAAGGAAAAAATACTGCATTTGTGCCGTCCTCTATCTGTGTCTGGTAATTTGTATTTGCGGTAATCTGAAAACGGGTCTCTGGTAGATAAGAATTTTCTTCACGAATTGTGTATCAAGTTTCGCGATCGTGAGGCTCTATCGGCGTCGGGGATTTAATTAAGATGGAAATGTGAGATACGAGTGTTCCAGATTAAATGTTGTGTGTAATAAAGTGGAAAAATATAATAAAGAGAAAACCATCTGGATGGGATGTTCTCTTAGTAAATGAATTATTAAAAATAATATTTGCTTAGGGAAAACTGTAGGGAGGATGTTTTCTCTTTGTTTAGAATCAATAGTAACCAAAGTGTGGGAGGAGAATCCTCAAGGCATGACGTATCCCTACGGAAGAAATTAAACTGTACTGAAATTAAACTCTAGAAAATTAATTAAAATAAAAATAGAATTTTTTTTTTTACTTTTACTACTTTTTTTTAATGCAGCTGGCAATATGGAAACAGCTATCTTTATGCCATAAACAAGGACTGAATCGCTGTTACTCATTTAGCACTACCCAGAAGGCACATGTAGCTTGAAGATAGGCTATGAACGCGAATAACACTACCCCCACAATTCTCTGCGATCCTGTTAAACCGGGACCTACGGTTTAAAGGGAATTCCGAACCATTACAAACATCCATGGCACTGCTGGGACTCGAACTCGAAACCTATGATACCGAGCGCCAGATACTCGGCCATGACACAGGCCCAGTTTTTGAATTACCACCATCTGTAGGATGGGTAAGAAATTTCTATTTACAATTCCCATTAATTAAAACATATATATGTGCTGTTGTTGTTTTCTTCAGCTACTGCAAAATTATAGACTAAATGTTTATGAAGTATTTAAAAATGTGCTGTTGCTATTACATAATAAACAGGGCAATCTATTGAGGTACATTTGATTTAATTTCAAGATAGACAAATATTTGTTCACTGTTACATTGCAATACACCTTAATTGTGAATCTGAGGTAATGAGATCGATATTTTTGTAACCCAATATTTAAATACTTCAAATTTTTTGTTTGTAAATAAATGAGTACTGTAATCAGGCTTCCTCCTACACACTGGCGAGAGATTCCCCTCTCTGGCGTTCAGGAGAAATGGTCAGTGAGGCCTCGAGACTCTCACCCGAGAGGAAATACAGTGCAACCACGCGCTTCTGTTGAAAACGTTTAGTTTACAGTCCCTCAATTGGAGCCTGAATGGCCGAATGACTTGTGCCGTGGTTCTCGGTACCACAGGTTTCGGTTTGAGTCCCGGTGGTGCCATGGATGTTTGTAGTGGTTCGGAATCCCCTTTAAACCCCAAGTACCAGTCTAATAGTATTGTAGAGTTTTGCTGGGGGTATTGTTACTCCGCGTACGCGCCCCTTTTATAGTAAAAGTGAGTAACGTGTCTGTGTAGGGTTGCCATAAGGCATCCAAGACTACTGTCTAAGTTAGGGGAAAAATCGTCTCTCAATTCTGTGAACTTCAGGTAGAACTCTAATGTGTAGAGAATGAATTAAAAATATTAAATAAAAGGAATATTTATCAAAATAGGAGTAAAAACATGAAATTTGGTATTATTAACAACTTGCATACACTTTTCACAATTTTGTAATTTGCCAAATAGTAAAATTGGAAAATTTTAGAACTGTCTTATAGCAACTCTTACAGGTCTAATTTTTATAGGAATCTTATCAATAGCCTTTTTTTTTTTTTTTTCTTTTTTTGCTTAAATCTTTTTATCTGAATGAAGTTTTTCAACATCGTTAAGTAGAAACAGAAAACAAGAACCTCCTCTATTCTTTAGTACTATTTAAAAGATAGCACAGAAGATAATTTTTCAAGTGGTTGTTGTTGAAAGCACTCGGGGTTTTTCCGATAATATTCATCCAGAAAAATTTAAAAAATGAAAAACATTGAAAAAAAAAACAAGACATTTTTTATTTTATCTTTTTGGTTCATTATTTCCGGACAATTCATTTTTAGCAGAGAAATAAGAAAAAAAACATGTTCTTAAAAAACAGCAAAATATTTTCGACATTCTTTTTTTCCTATTGCAAGTGCACTCACTTGTACACTTGTGGTAGTTTCAATTCAGGAGTATTTATGTTGGAAAATTAATTTGGTAACATTCTAGACCCATGTCCAAAACTAGAGGGTATTACCCACTTCATAATGGTTAATGCCTCTTCATGGACAACATCCTTCCACGCGTGATGGAAGGGTAAATAGTCTCTTTCCAGAATATAATTGCTTGTATAGGTCTGAGATATTGGAAATAATCCAGAAAACCAACAGGCGAGACCTGTATTCCCCACCAAGCCTACTCGTTTTTCAATGCAGTGGTAGTAACAAAGAAAAAATGAACTCTCATCCGCAGACTCACTATGTTGAATAGTGCGGCAGACCAAGAAGGAGGTAATAAATTAAACATATTAATTATTGTTTGTTAACATATTAATTATTATTTCACAAATTTGTTAAAGGAACAGACACCAATGCGATGTAGCAACTCTATTCACTATAAGGGATGCTTACAGAGGAAAACTTCAAGGATTGCTTCACGATAACGTATATTACAGCTGTTAAGTAAATGGTTAGTGTATAGGAAGTTTCATGTTATAATTCGAGTTTGACTTTCATTGCTGGTGACTTTCATTGCTTTCATAAATAAGGAGACTCGATGGTGATTTAAGAAACTTGTAGGAGCATTTGCTTAGGCAGTCGGGAGTTTTCATAATTTTCTCTCATACGATATATAAAAAGGGACAGTTACCCCTGAAAGCCCTCGTGGGGGCAATTTTTGCCTTTTCATTAACAGTCAGTATGCTATTTGTGGTATACGAAAGTGAGACACAGAAGAGATAATACGAAGATATGAAGTGAGACAAAGTATTATTTTACAATCACTGATGATTGCAAAATAATAAAAATAACAAATAATTAATTAAATAAAAGGAAAAATAACATATAGAATTGGAGAAAATGAAGGGAATAATCGCACAAATTAAACTGAATCAAAGTGATAGATAAAATTCACTGTTATACACTATTACATGAATGCAGTTAAGCAGCATGCACACCAAACCGTGAGATATGAGACATAAAGCGACGACCAATCACAATCTTCAGGCGTAGCTCGTTGAGGCTTCAAGACTTGCCTTCAACTCCTTGGTGAGAATGCAGCCTAACTTTTTTTCACGAAACAGTCATTTATATATCGGTAGGTCGACTTTCATGCTACTTAACGAAGTAAATACTGTGTCATTAATGGTATATTTTCAGTAAATAATATGATATATTTATATATGGGACCTGATGGCCGAGTGACTGCGTCGATTCTCGGGGCCATAGTCCCAGTGGTGACTTGGATATTTGCTGTGGTTCGGAATCCACTCTAAAACGTAGCTCCCGGTCTAATATGACTGTAGAGCGTAGGCTGTTGGGTGTAGGGTTGACAACGTTACTCCGTAAAAAGCAAAAAAAATCTCGTCCCGAAATCTTCCAGTAAGGCAAACGGCCTTGGCCCGTAATGGGGCTGTTGCGCCACTGATGTACACACATATATATATCCACTAAGAGGAGTGGATAAAGAAAGGAAAATTCGAACCAAGTGGTCTGCCAGATGACGCGAAACTCTTGATATAAGCTGTGCAATCTCCACGGAGCCTCCTCGATTATTAGAGTAGTGTGCAACGGATCCTGCAGTCGAACTTGCGTCCTCTTACGCACTAGCTGCGCACTACCACCCTGGGTCGATAGCGTAAACATTCAAATATTTGAAAAGATGCATAATTTTGTAATATAATATAGTCATACAATATTGTCATAGAATTGTATTCGCTTCTACAAATAATGCCACATTTTATTCCAAAACCTAAAAAATCTATAACCAACGGAGTGAAATCAGAAGTCTTTTAAGACCCTCATTTTCTGTTAGTGCACGAATGAGTCAATCTCTTTGGAGAGATAAGAATAAATGAATAATTCCGATCTCTCAAACAGTTTCAAATGATTCGCCCAAAAATGTATTTACATGTCCGTTCCCTGTGGAATTAACACGGCTTCTCAGGTTGATCGCTGCATAATGAGATCCCTGCTTGAAAAAAAAAGTTCTTTTAAGAAGGAAAATTGAGCTGGTTAATGTGTTGATTAGCAAAACTTTGAATTCGAGAGGATGATTAGTGAATGCCCACTGTAGCGTTTAATTCTTTGAATTGGTATTAGAGACGTGTAACGAGAGTAATTATTGCCCAATCACGTGCACTATTTAATATCCATTAGAACTGAAGTGAAAAGGAAATAATGGTAATAACTCGCTTGTTTAAGGAACGAGTTTTAAATTCAACATCTTCCAAAAAAAAAAGTAATTCTTAAAGTATTTACACATTCAATTAATGGCTTGCAGACAAAATATTTAAAAAAAAATTTGTAATATGAATATTATTCATAATTGTATGATTGTTAAGGGTTTGTCTTAAAAAAACTTTTAAAAAGTAGATTTATACCTTGATTCAATTTGTAAAGGTGTGTTTCATTTATTCCTTGTAGAGTAAAAAATACGTTATGGCAATATTTTCTTATTCTACAATAATATTCCATTGAAAATATTGTATTGCAATTATTATTTATTTACAATTTTAGGATTCTTAAGAGACTCTTGGCTCAGTAGTAACGTGCGCCGCTGATTAGCATTAGAGTTAAGGCTCAATCCGATGGTTCCATTGCTGTAGAGACTGTTTCAAAAACGAAGAGATTCTTTGGGTTTGGGATGTTCGGCATCTTGCCTCGTGAGTCCGACTACCTGGTAGGAGTTTTCCGGGTTTTCTCCCATACGATACGCACATACAGGGTAGTTCTCACTAAAATTCCCCTGGAAGGCACTGCCCTCTTTCTTCAGAAATTTCAAGTCAGACTTCTACCTACAGGTGCTCCATTACAGTAGAAGCTGCCCTTTTCCCCTCCATCCATGAGTAGAACTAGAACTACTCATGGGGATGTCCGTCCCAAGCTGTGGAATAACGGGTTTTGTTTGAAAAAAGTTAAAACCGATGCGTTCTCTAAATAAGATACTGCAGTTTATTATAATTAATGAAAAGGATCTTCCCCCTAAGTATAATACATACATCAATCACTGCTGCAGTCATTGGAATTGTTTCATTTTCTCCAGGGAACATTCACTCTGGCTGGCACCAGAACCAGAGAGAGAGAGATGAAAGGCAAACAGCATCGGACTATTTGCTCCACTTATTGAAATTCGGCCTGGTATTCTTTCCCAACTTCCACCAGCTGCTTATCAAGGATTCTTTTCAAACTGTCTTCCCCGGTCTATTCTCTTTCCACCCCCACAATTCGAACTTCCTGGGAGGGAAGAGAGGGAGAGGAGGGAGAGGACGTTCTAAATTAAATTCTTCTTGTGTGTAACGAAATCGGATCCGGGAAAGTTTTCCACCAGGAAAAAACCCCTTTCATTATCACAGCGCATTGAGAACTTTTCCTTTTCTCCGGTACTGCCGACCATTGCGGACGACATGCGAAGAAGTCGTTCCGGGACCCGTGGCGCTGGAACTGCATTTTTGGGGCGGAGACGGGTTTCTACGATTGTTGTGGAATTTGCATGGGATTTTGAGGGGTTTTTTATTTTAGAGGATTTTCGAGGGCATGTGTTACCTTTGGAAAGTGTTTTTTTTTTTTTTTGTTTATGTGCGACAGCGTAACAAATAGTAATAATAATAATCTGGTGGAAAGTGAAAGAATAATTTGATTTTTCTTTGAAAAAAAATTTAGTTTTTGTAAAGATATTTAAACAAGATTTAAAATTTATATTTTTTTCTCGATTTGGTTTGGTTTGGTTTGGTTTGGGCTGCCGCTCTACGGTCATTCTGTGCAGACTTTAGTCTAATTAGACAGGGACCTAGAGTTTAAGGTGGTTTTCGAACCACCGACAAACATCCATGCCACCGGTAGGATTCGAACTTGAAGTCTGTGCTATAGTGTTTTATTAGAACTGATTCCATGAGAACTTGTGGCAGCTGTAAACCTCCCTTCCATCCTGCCTTAGCCCATAAGTGTGTGCACATTTTCAAACTTATGATCGCTTTCCACATAGGTCCGATTGTTTTTGTTAATTGCATAGAATTTCAAAGAATCGGTATTTTTCATATTAGTTTCGATTTTATTATGGTACCTGAATGTGTTGATTGAGCCGGGGCTTTTCGTGGTTTATTAAATATTCATTGGAATATTCAAGTTGACATAACCTACGTGACGACGAGCAAGCAAAAAGACAAAAGAAGACTGAATTTTAATTAATAATTTATTTATGTAATTTTTTAAAAATAATATTTATTTATTGAGCAATACTTCTTTGTTTTTTTTTTTTTTTTTTTTTTTTGGTATTTGAATATTTGAACCAAATGAGTGCTATTTATTGGGTCTGTGTCCAGAGATCTGGTTGACCAATGTCCTCAGTGATTGTCTTCGCCAACCAGATGAGACCTATGTAGAAATGCACTGTCGTCAATTTGAATGAAATCAGAACCAACTATATCTTTGACGAACCTAATCCTTCAAGGTATCATCCCTGTACTTAACAATCAAAGAGCCTCTGATCAACTGCTTCTCTGAAAAGAAGAATATAGTGCTCCAAGATATCTTCGTATCCTTCATAACAGTCATAAAAATACTGAAAAAGGATCATGGAGGTCTGTGTGCCCAACCAACATATCTGTCCAAAAGCCAAATCTTCACTATCACAATGTTCTCTTTCTCGGATGCTGGAGGACAGATGAACGTACGTTACCACATTGAACATAATATCCAGATATAATTTTATTATTATTTAAATTGACTTTACGTTATTACAATTGTGTTCAGAAAGTCAGAAATCAATGTTTTAACTGCTCTAAAGGGGATCCTATTGGCAAGTGATACTTTTTAAAAATTTAATGGCTTTTAATAATTTAATATTAATTTAGTTGTATTATGGTGATTTGGTTATTGGTGGAAGTTATGCTTTTAACCAACATCTTGACCAGAATTTCAGAAGTTTTCATGATTGGTATGGAGCAGTACAACAACGCGAAGAACTAGTGATTCGGTTGAATCGACTCTAATCAGTAAACAGAATAATTTACTCATCTCTGATTTAAAATCAATGTACTCTTCACCATGATAATTGGGGGTTTTGGTGAGCAGGAATGAACAGAATATGAACATCAGTTCTTCTTGGATCTCTTTCACGCAGACTTCTAGAAGCAGTTATTTTGAAACTTAGATTCGTGCAACAACATGGTGGTAAACGAAACAAAAGGTCTGACAAGTAAAATTGTCATGAGGTAAATATCTTGCTGTAATGGATAAATATCAACTTTCATTGGCAATTGTGTCTCTTGGATGGCCTTGAGCTAGCTATCTTTCAGTGTATTCAGTATCTTTAAATCAGTTATTTAAGTTGGGCACGTTAAATTTCAATTGTTAAGTTTGGACGAATTAACCAACTGGTATCATTCAAACGTTACTCATTTTACCTACCGTATATTTCCGTATATAAGCCGAGCCGTGTATAAACCGAGAGTGCATTTTTTTTTTTTTTAATATACCAATGTTCAAAACCCGTTTATAAGCCGAACTGAGAAAAATCCCGTAACGTTTAAATATATCGCCAGGAGGGCTAAAATGTTGCCAACGGTTGGAATATTTTCAATCAAATCGCTGTAAAGTTAGTTGACGAAAATAGTTATAACTGTGGTAATCTAACTGAAGCTAGTACATTATTTTACTTCGGATGTTGTCCTATATGATCTGTGATATCTTGGCTTGCTGTGCCATGTTATTTATTGACAGAAAGATCAACGAGAAGAGAAATTCTTATGAGGCAAATTTCAAACTACAGGTGATCGTGTTTGCTGAAACGTTTGGTATGTTTCCGTTACCCAAGGGCCCATTTCACCAACATCAGACGTTTTGTTTTGGTGATGGAGCAAAAAAGCCAGTGATATCAACAATTTCGAAAATAAAACAATTTATTTTTATAAAATAAAAATACTCGAAAAAAAAAAAAAAAATTTATTCATACACTAAAGAAATATAAAAATAAAGAACTAAAAAAAGCGGCATATTCGCTGATGTCACCGAAAATGTCACCAAACTTTGAACTTGTCACAAATGTCAAATGTTGTTGTTTCTTATCCCACTCGGTAGACAGCAATATCTAGACCAAGTCCTTGAACCCGTGCGATCTCATGGAAGGAGGGAAAGGGGGGGGCATCTTCTTATGATGGAGAACCCGAAGGTAGAAATCTGATTTGGCTTAGTGGACTTGATATTTTACGGGGTAGAGTTGTCAGCCATACGCCCAACAGTCATATATTAAACCGGGCCTACTGTTTAAAGTGGATTCCGAACCACTACAAACATCCATGGTACCGCCGGGATTTGAACCCGAAATCTGTGTTACTGAGTGCCAGAACGCTAGCCACTCGGCCATCAGGCCCTAATGTCAAATGCTATTCATATATACGTCCCGTGATATATATAGCTTACAAATTCATCTCTACAGATTTAAATTTAAACGTTAACTTTTCTTAAGTACGTTTCGAGAAAATCGCAAAATTATGCAAATTCTCTTTATTTTTGTATGCCATTGTAATAGTAAATATAAATAAATAGTTTAGAGATGAAAGGACTTGTATCAAAATATTGTTTATTAGACAAAGCGAAATTGATGTTAATACAAATCATTTATATTTTGGATATTCTATGAAACCATAGAAATAATATCCATTACAATTTAAAAACATCGATAAGTTGTTTTTTTCAATCAAATTAATTCATGAATAGAAAAGTTAAATGATTTTTTTTTTTTATAATGGGATTGCGTTTTTTTCTGCAGTTTATTACTAAGAAAAATTAAGAACAGCAAAATGAGTCTGTAAAAAAAAAAAAAATATCAAACAATAGATGTCCAATAACAGAAGAAAAAAAAACTTGTATTCTTAAAAAGTAATTTTTTTTTTACGGCTTCTAGTTCTATGAGCAGAAAAAAACACAAATTATCCGCTGTTTTAAACATTGTTACTCATTAAAACTCACAAAATGACTGTGCGAATCTGATTTATGCAAACAAAAATCCCCATTGAAAGAAAATTCCCACAGTGTGTGTCCACACTATTAGCTCGGGACTTGTTCCATTTGCTGTGCTAACAATTAAACTACACGAAGAAACAGGGGAAAAAGTTACCCTTTGCTAGGGAAAAAAACATCAGTCCTGTTTCTAGCTGCATGATTGATGCAGATAGAAACAGAAAACTTCGATGCAACCCGAAGAAAAGCGCCTGCAAGTGTGAGGTCCCTTCGAAACACAAGAGGGGAAAAAATAGTTCTTTTCCCCAGTTTCGTTTTTCCGTCACAACTCGTGCAGGGGGGAGGGGGAATTCAGATGTTTTGTAAAAGCCGACATTTCACATGTGATGGATGGATTGCAGCTTCTGAAACTTGTCACACCAACTCTTTTTTTGCATTCGAAAAAAAAAAAAAGAAAAGAAAAAAAAAAAAAAAAAAATAACAAAGAACAAGTAATATTAAAAAAAAATTTAAAGTCAATACCTACTTTTTTTTTCACTCTATTGCAGAAAGTCGTTTATAAATATTTTTCATTTTTTTAAAGTTTATCTGGCGCCATCCATTGGTAGTTATATGCAACTTAAATCTAAAAAAATTAAAATTAATTAATTAAATTTAATGAATGAATTAATATTTGGATAAACTGTATTAACATCAAGTGTCATCCATTACAAGTTCAAAAAAATGTATTTGAACTTGAGTGGATGAATTAAAAGTATTTTACTAACGATTGAATATTTGAACAAGATATATAGAGGGAGAGTGTGAGCTAATAGAAGGAATTGAATAAAGAAAAGAGAGAGAATGACGGCTGCAGAAGACGCAAAAAACAACGGAAGAAGTTTTCTGTATTTACTTTTCTGTCGTCTTTCTATCACGCGCGTGTCCAATTCGTCCGTGCATCAAAGATGCATGTTTGTTTTGCCATGATGGGGCGGTTGGGGTTTCCACTCTTTCAACCCTTCGTTTGTTGAGGTTCGTTGAAGTCTTGCTTTCGGTAATTGGTGTCCGTTAACATGCAGCCTTTCTTCCTACCAAGAAGATCGATGTGTTAGTCTTGTAACACTTTCAATGGCAAAAGAAAGAAAAAAAAAGATTCTTGGAATCATGTACAAGTGTGTCATTTAGTAAGTCTGACAGCACGCCCATTTGGGACATTGATGTGGGTGTAGGAGGTCTTGAAATGATGGATCGGAGTTTTGGATGGGACAGAATGATTTTAATGACTTTTTAGGGTCTTCATAATTGATTTACGAAGACATTTTTTTAATGTGACTTAGAGAAACCGTTATTCCTGATCTTTTTTAATTGCCTTCATCCACTATATGAATAATTTTATATTTAAAAAATTATAATTGAAAGTAAACAAGCATAGATTAAGCCAGTGACTCTCGAGTCTTTTACCTTTAAATACTCAACTCAAAAAATGTAATGCCACGAATTACAGACTCTTTTCATAATGAAATTCTGTTATTTATGTAACAGTTTTTTTTTTTTTATTAGCAGTAGATAGTTTTTAACTGCTCAGTTAATACAGTAGTTTATTTTTATTAAAAATTAATAATTTTTACTTAAACGTAAAATATCAAGAATGCTAGTCTTCATAGAAGCCCACTGATCTGCTTTTGTTTATTTATTTATTTATTTATTTTGCTTAAAAAATGCTTAATTCATTAATAGAAAAGTTAAATGATTCTTTTTTATAAAGGAGCTTGCGTTTTTACAGCAGTTTATTATAAAAAAAATTAAGAACGGAAAAGTAATGTATAAAAAAAAATGAGTCTGAAAAAAAAAATGTCAAACAGTAGATGTCCAATCACACAAGAAAAAAAAAATTGTGCTCGTAAAAAGTAACTTTTTTATGGCTTCCACTCCTATGAGCAGAAAAACACAAATTATCCGCTGTTTAAACATCGTTACTCATTAAAACTCACGAAATGACTGTGCGAATCTGATGTATGCAAACAAAATTCCCGTATTGTGTGTCCACACTATTCGCTCGGGACTTGTTCCATTTGCTGGCTAACGATTCAACTACACATAGAAACAGGAGGGAAAAAAAGTTTACCCTTTGCAAGGGAAAAATAGAAAGTTCTGTTTCTAGCTGCATGATTGATGCAGATAGAAACAGAAAACTTCGATGCAACCCAAAGAAAAGCTCCTGCAAGTGTGAGGTCCCTTCGAAACACAGAGGGGAAAAAAAAGTTCTTTTTCCCCAGTTTCGTTTTCCATCACAACTCGTGCAGGGGGGGGGGGGGAAATTCAGATGTTTTGTAAAAGCCGACATTTCACATGTGATGGATGGATTGCAGCTTCTGAAACCTGTCACACCAACTCTTTTTTTTTTTTGCATTGGGAAAAAAAAAAAAAGAAAGAACAAGTAATATAAAAAAAAAAAAAATTTTTGAAGTCAATTCCTACTTTTTTTTCCGTCTATATTGCAGAAAAGTCCTTTATAAATAATTTTCATTCATTTTTTTAAGTTTATCTGGAGCCCTCTATGGGTAGATGTACGCAACTTAAATCTGAAAAAACTAAAATTAATTAATTAAATTTAATTACTGAATTAATATTCGGAAAAACTGTATTAACATCAAGTTCCATCCACTACAAGTTCAAAAAAAAATGTATTTGAACTTGAGTGAATGAATCAAAAGTATTTTATGAACGATGGAAAATTTGAACAAGATAGGTATAGGGAGAGTGTGAACTAATAGTAGGAATTGAAGAAAGAAAAAGAAAAGAGAGTGAATGACGGCTGCAGAAGACATAAAAATAGAAACAATCGGGAGAAGAAATTTTCTGTATTTTCTTTTTATGTCGCCTTTCTATCATGCGCGTGTCCAATTCGCCCGTGCTTGCAGATTGCTTGTTCGATTTGCCATGACGGGGCGGTTTGGGTTTCCACTCTTTCAACCCTTCATTTGCCGAGGTTCGTTGAAGTCTTGCTTTCGGTAATTGGTGTCCATTAACATGCAGCCTTTCTTCCTACCAAGAAGAGCGATGTGTCAGTCTTGTAACACTTAAATAATGGCAAGGAAATGGCAAGGAAAAAAAAAGATTCTTGGAATCACGTAAGAAGTGTGTCATTTAAATGTCTGACAACACGCCCATTTAGGACATGGATGTGGGTGTAGTGGTCTTGAAATGATGGATCGGAGCTTTGGATGGGACAGAATGATTTTAATGACTTTTTAGGGTCTTTATAATTGATTAACGAAGACATTCTTTTTTAATGTGACTTATAGAAGCGTTATTTCTGATCTTTTTTTAATTGCTTTCATCCACTAGATGAACTATTTTGTATTTAACAAAATTACAACTGAAAGTAAACAAACATGGGTTACGCCAATGATTTTCGACTATTTTACCTCTAAATACTCAACTAACAAAATATAAACGGACATACCCATTTCATAATTAAATTTCTAATTAGTAGCATTTTTAATTTTTAAGCAGTAGATAAAGTTTTTAACTGATCAGTCAATGCAGTAGTTTTTTTTTATTAAAGATCAATAGTGTTTTACTTAAAAGTAAAATATCCAGAATACTATTCTTCATAGAAGTGATGTACTTTTGTTTGTTATATCTTATTCACTTGGTCGACAGGAACATCTAGAACAAGACCATGAATCCGGGTTGTAAGGAGAGGCAGCTTGAGTTTGTGATGGAGCACCCGTCTGACTCGGCTCCATGTCGCTGAACAAGGAGGGAAGAGCCTTCCGGGAGGATTTTTTAGGATCTACCCGCATTTGCATATCGTTAGGAATCGGTAGTGCGACGAACGAGCCAAGATGCAGATCATCACAAACACGTCATTGAGTCTCTTCGACTTTTGAAACAGTGTCTACAACAAAGCCGACAGCGGATGGAACCTCAGCCCTAATATGCACACCAGCGGATGGAACCTCAGCCCTAATATGCACACCAGCGGATGGCACCTCTGCCCCTAATATGCACACCAGCGGATGGAACCTCAGCCCTAATATGCACACCAGCGGATGGAACCTCAGCCCTAATATGCACACCAGCGGATGGAACCTCAGCCCTAATATGCACACCAGTGGATGGAACCTCAGCCCTAATATGCACACCAGCTCGGCGCACATTGCCACTGATCCAGGAGTCGGGTTGATATATTTTTAAATGAACAGACTCTAAAAAATAATTCAAATTTAATTTAGGAATGCAAGTGGCTCATCTCTTCATTGCTTTTTCAAATAAACTCTCTCATCATATGAGAATTTTTACTTTAAAAAATGCAATTCTATGATAAATAAATATTTTGAAACTTTTGATTTCGATAAAAGATTAAAACAGGACTTGTCTCCAATTTAGTAACCAATAATTATATTTACATTTTAGTTACCAATAATTGTACATTTGGGGCCTGATGGCCGAGTGGCTAGCGCTCTGGCACTCGGTACCACAAACTTCGAGTTCGAGTCCCGGTGCCACGGATGTTTATAGTGGTTCGGAATCCAAGTTAAACCATTGGACAGTGTCTAATAGGATCGTAGAGCGTTGCGGGGGTAATGTTACTCGCGTCCGTAGCATATCTTCAAGTTACAAGTGCCTCTTGGGTAGTGCTAAATGAGTAACAGCCCTTGCTTATGGCATAAAGCCTTATTGTCTCTGTATTGCCAGCTGCATTAGAGCAACAACAATAATTGGACATTTAAAATTTTTACTAATTTATTACAAATCAAAATTATAAGAACTTTTCGAAGAACGTTCTAATCTGTAGGTAGGTTTCCTATTTATTTCACGTTTACTTCTACCTAACACAACAGTTTCAACTCTGTCTCTACGAAAAAATAACTATTATAAAATAGTTGTTTAAAAAAATTTATTTTGATGTTGTCAACAACATGTTCAATTTTAAAAGTGAGCTTAACAAAATAATTCTGCCCGTTAAAAAATAGTGCATTAAAATGTGGAAATCTATTTGAATCCATATGTACGTGTGTCTATTTTTCAACTTGCATATTAAAAAAGTTGATAAATAGAAACGCTTTATTAATAACTTTTAGATTTGAAAAATTAAACTAAATAAAAATATATTGTATAAAAACATTGTAATAACCAGCATTAAATTCCTTTTTAGGATTAATAGAACCAAACTTCCTTGTCTGTGTGGTCCATGGTTATAGTTACAGTGAGTCTCTGCGAAAGGTAGTCTTTATAAATACATACCTTCCTGATTTAATAATCAGACATTGAAATGCCATTTTCATACATTCATTTCTGATTTTCATACATGCATAAGGCATTTTCATACAAAAAATTCGTAAATTCAGCTGTATGTGTAGCTATGCTTTTAAGAAAAATTGTTTTTCGAAACAAGATGTAATGTCAGTGCTTTTCTTTAAATTACTAATTTAGCGTCAGCATGTTGTTTGCGAAAGTTTTAAAAAATCTGGAATTTCTTAGTAATCGGAGAAAAAATGCATTAAAATTAAAATTTCGGGCATATTCTAAGAGGCATAAGGGTGTTCGAACCTGATGACCAGTGGTTTAAAGGACACGAACAGTCAAAGGTTGCAGTCAGAATTAAATACGTGGCTATTCATCAAATGTCGAATTGATGGACTATTTGAAAAACGCACCCTTCTGCCTCGTGTAGCATCGAATCGATCTATTCTTAGAAGTTTAAGATCTTGAGTGATTGCCTGCAGCCCAGCGTGGTTCCATCATGGATCTCGATCTTGCCAGGGCACATTGAAGAACCTTAGCCGTCCTAGGTAGTTCGTATTTGAAATAAACTTAATCTTTCAGATACTGTGTTCTCTATCAACAACGAGAATGATATTTCTAACAAAAAGTACTCGCTTTTATTGTGAGAAACTTTAATATGTGGGTGTATTTATTCAGATATAAATGGAACCGCAACTTCAATTCACATTTTGAATCCCGGATGATATCTGCTCAGCCTGCACTTTTAAATGTCAATTGCGATACGGAAATATAGAAAAGCTTTACTTTCTAAGTTTAATATTTTTTATAGGTTACTAATTCATATATACGATACAACCCGGTACATTTTTTATTAGTTATAGATCAGTGGGCCTCAAGTTTTAATGATGTATGCCACGAAGAGCCTTCCTACGAGTAATCAGAGGTAAACATTCCCTTTTGGCAGAATTTTTATATACGATATAACCCGGTAATTTTTTTTGTTAGGAATTTGATGGACGAGTGGATACCACTCTGGCGTCGGTGCCACAGGTTTTCGGTTCAATCGGGGGTGTCATAGCTGTTTTAGTGGTTCGGAATCCTCTTTAAACCGTAGGTCCCGGTCTAATAGGAACGTAAAGAGTTGTGGCGGTAGTGTTACTCGTGTCCATAGCATATTTTTAAGCTATTGCCACGTGAACCCCTAACTCAGATGTAACAGCGGTGCAGTGCCCTTGCGTATGACATCAAGATTAACTGTCTCTGTATTGCCAGCTGCATTAGAACAACGATATTTTTTTTTTATTGGTGGCAGATTGGTGGGCCTGGACGGTTTCACCGACGTATGCCATATAGAACCCACCTACAGTTAATCAGAGGACGTTATTATTTCTGCCCGTTGTTATTTTAATTTTTAGGCAGCAATGTAGTACATATGTATTATATGTTCACATATGTGACAACAATGTTAACGTTGTAATGCATATGTATTATATATTCACACATATGTGATAACAATGTTAAAAATTTAATGCATGTGTATTATATGTTCATACATATAACAATGTAATATATCTGAATATGTATAAATATGATATATTAAATAGATAAATATGGTAACAATGTAATACATATTACAATGTACATATGTACATTGTTGTCATACGTGGATAGGCCAACAATGTAATACATTATTACAATCTGCATATGTACATTGTTGCATGCGTGACAGGCCAACAATGTAATACACTATTACAACGTACATATGTACATTGTTGTCATACATGGCATGCCAACAATGTAATAAATATTTAGTATTAGACAACAGTGAGATAAATATTAATTGTATAAATGTAAAGATATGTTATGAAATGGAGCTCGAATATTTCCTTTTTTCTCCCACTTACGTAGTGGCTATGAATCCAATGGATATCGCGTACCTCAGTCCAACCCAATTACATGTTGGATAGGATAAAAAATAAAGTAAAATAAAATGTCAAAATATCAATATCAAAACCTTTCATCATGCATAAAAAAAAACATGCCTGATAGTCTTTCTTTTTTTTTTTTCATTAAAAAAAATTGGGGTAGATTTGAAACAATACACACATGAAAACGTAATTCAATTAGTGCTAATATAATTAATGGCCAAGAAATCATGCTCATTAATTCTGCATATAAAAAAGAATCTTTCATTGCTAGAAAAGGATTTCAAGTTATAAACTATAAACATTGAAATTGTGGAATAAAATATCTAGCCGTTTTTTTAAACTTTTATGGATTGTTATAAGTGAAAAAAATAATATCTATTGGAGAGCTATGCGTTACAAAATACCTTAGAAACGAAAATACGTCAATATTAATAATATTTTAGTTTACATAATAATAATATTTAATAAATAGGGCGACATTATTTTGCACAAGTCATCATAAAAAAGTCGAAATGTATTAGAAATACGTGACTAAATATGTCTTTGCCTTGGATCCAGTCATCAGTGAGCAGAAATAACATGGTCTGTAATATCCTGAGGGTCCGCATTCTTGGATAAAGCTGTCCTCAGGATGTTATAAATAATTTCTTTTTTGTTTTCATAAGTATTTCTTTTTTGATTTTACTAATTTCTTTTATGTTTTCCTATTTCTTATTGTTTCATATCCTGTTATGGAATATTTTGCAAAAAATGTGTTTCATTTTTGATCTGCCAATGCAGTTCTAGCCCTTCAACTTCTGATATTTGTGTTTGTTTAATGATGTTTAGTTTCGTTATCTTAACAATTTCTTCTTCTCCTTTATTATTGTTATTATTAAAGATGATTTTTGTATTTCGGGTGTTATGATGGTTTTTGTAAATACAATTTGAGCATAACAAATACTGTTGTGGCTTTTGGTGTGCAAATGGTCGTGTTTCTACTTCATTTCTCCTCTGTTTTATTTATTATTCTGGTGCGTTTATATACATGTAATTTTTAAGCATTATATGAATATAAACACACTTTGATTTGTTTTTACTTGGATTCATTCTTCCAGAAATGCAGTGTTTATGATGTCCAGGTATATTCCCCAAGTAGGGCCTGAATGGCCAAGTGGCTGGCGTTGGGTACCACAGGTTCCGGGTTCTAGTCTCGGCAGTGCCATGAATGTTTGCGGTGCAATCCACTTTAAACTGTAGGTCCCGGTCCTAATAGGATCGTAGAGAGCGTTGCGGAGTTAGTGTTACTCCGCGTCCGTAGCTTATCTTCAAGCTACACGCACCCCTAGGTAGTGCTAAATTAGTGACGTCGGTACAGCGCTTGCCTTAAGGCATCCAAGACAACTGTCTAAGTGTTTGCCAGCTGCATTAGAACAAACAAAAATATTCCCCAAATTATAAATATTCCTTGATTATGGTTTTTGCTGATTTCAGAATTTTTTTTTTTTTTTTTTTTTAACTGCCTCTACAGTTTTTGACCTTTCCCCCATTTATATGTTGGGTGGGGCCTGAATAGCCGGATGTCTAGCACTCTGGTTCTCGGTTCCATGTGTTTCAGGTTCGAGTCCCGGTGGCGCCATAGATGTTTGTAGTGGTTTAGAATCCACTTTAAACTCTTCAGCTTTAACTTCTTCTTTTCAGAATCCACTTTTTGAGTCAGTTTTCACCCCTCGTAGTTCCTTGCTAAAAGTGAAGCTGCATATCACCCTTAACCATAGACCAGTGGGTCTATTGGACCTGGTGTAGGCGTTCATGTACCAGGGAGATTAGAACAATAATTTTAGATTTATCTACCGCAGCTTTCGTACGCTTTGATCGTGAATGATTTTATTTTCTATTTTCCCCCTCTTTTTTTTATGGGTCTAACTATGAAACATTTGATAAGAATGCCGCTCCATCTTCGTAAACGCATGCCGTTATGGCTTTATTATTGTAATTGACTGCTTCAAAAGTTCCTTATCCATCATCCTTACCTTTTCGTAACGTCATCCTTACCATTATTTCTAATTATTTCTTAAGTATTTACTTTTTTATGTAGTTGTTGTGTCATATACATATATATATATATATATATATGTGTGTGTGTAATAAACCCTTTTTTTCTATTCTTGTTCTCCTGATGTTCAGTTAACAGATTTAATTATTGCATCAACCCCTACTAGCCTTGAGTTCCACGTTTTGCGATAACAACCGTTTAAATCCCTTTGTCTTTCTTTTCTAATGCAGCCATAAGCAAGCGCAGCACTGCTGTTACTCATTTAGAGCTACGCATAGGACACGTGTAGCTTGAAGATATGCTATGGACACTAATAACCCTACCCCACAACGCTCTACGGTCCTATTACCCCGAGACCTACGGTTTAAAGTGGATTCCGAACCACTACACACATCCATGGCACCTCCGGCACTTGAACCCGAAAACCTGTAGTAATGAACGCCAGAGCGCTTGCCACTCAGCCATCAGGCCCCTCTTTCACTTTCTATAATGAATGGTTGCCTTGACTATTCTGTTTACGAGCTCTCCCCGAATTCAGTCATTCTGCAATATGCTAACTAGAACACCTCTAGTTATTTGTTTTTGATTTAATTCACTGTTGCTGCCAGGTCGTCTGTTAGTTTCTGCAATTCCCGGACGAGTGCTGTTCTCTCCCCCGTCGCCTCCCTGAACTAGAACCGAAATCTTTAAATTCATTCAATATGCCTGTTCGTTTATCTGCAAATCCACTTGGACTTGATCTATAACATGTAGCAGCTTTCGAACTGCATACCTGCATATAATGCATGCATTATTATTATTGTAATTAAGAATAGTATAATATAATTAAAAGTGAATAAGCAATTGACAGCGTGACGTTTTTTAGGAGGCATTGAAAAATATTTGTAGTAATAATGGTAATTAGTATCGATCGATTTTGTATTTTTCATCCAGGCTCACAAATTTATGTAAATCCGAAGAGGGAACGGTTTTTAAAAGGAAAATGTTTTTGGGAATCCCATAAAATAAGCAACGGATTCTTGAAAAACACCACCTGGTTAACGTTGGATAGCAAACAGCATTGGAGCTCTTGCGTTTGAATAAAAAAAAAAAGAAGAAGAAAAATAAAAAGTAGTGTAGTAGTTAGGAACCCTGCATATAGGTTAATACAATTTTTGAAAAGTTCCTTATAATTTTGCTAGTAGTAATAATTTAAAAAAACAATATATGAAATATTTTCTTGAAATCTAAATGTTGACTACTTTTTAATAAAAGCATGAAAGATCACGTTTCCTTCCGGTTTTTCTCAAAATCTGAAAATATTTCAAAAATTTATGAAAGCGCACTTTGGAATGACTGCAAGAAACGCAGCATCTAGGCGAATGCTGTCCCTGGTTTTTCTCTCTTTTCCTAAAAGGAACTAGAAGAGAAGATGCAGATACATACTCCAAATAGGGAAAAATTATGTGTTATAATATATTAAAGAAAATAGGGGCCTGAATGGCCGAGTGGCCAGCCCTCTGGCGCTCGGTACCACAGGTTTCGGGTTCGAGTCCCGGCGGGGTACCATGGATGTTTGTAGTGGTTCAGAATCCATTTTAAACCGTAGGTCACAGTCTGATATGATCGTAGAGCGTTGCGGGGGGTCAGTGTTACTCAGCGTCCGTGGCTTCTCTTCAAGCTACACGCGCCCCCTGAGTAATTCAAAGCGCTTGCCTTAAGGCATCAAAGACGTCTAAGTGTTTGCCAGCTGCATTAGAACAAAAAAAAAAAAAAAAATATTAGCGAAAATCCAGAAAAATTCATTCTGGCAGTTCCATAATATTGTAGATCGCAATCTCTTCCGAGTCTACTTATTTTCTTATTTAGTTTCACTATTAGGCGACATTGACAAGAACACTTTGGTTTGGTCTGTTGGTATTAAGTCATTTTGTGCACATTTTAGGATAATTAGACGGGACCTACAGTTTAACGCGGATTCGGAACTATTAACAAACATGCATGTAACCGCCAGTATTCGAAGCTGAAGCCTGTGATACCAAAGAACAGAGAGCTAGCCCATTGGCCATCAGCAACCATAGAATCTTTCTTGTGAGCTAACTATCAAAAACTACCTTTGCATTAGGATTAATTTACATAAGGTCAGACATTTTAACATGATAGTAAATGGTATTTTATTAAATATTAACAAAAATATATATTAATTACTAACATCTGATTTTAGTGCGTGTTTGTGTTTTTATGTGTTATATTTGATTATACAACAATGATATTAAATCTAATTCATTATAAATAAGGAAAGCATCATAACTGCAGAAAATTAATGCAAAAAAATATTTTTATAAAACAAATTTTTATATTATTCAATTTCTTTTATTTATTGAGGCTTGACAACATTAAAAAAATTAAAGGTAATTGATATTTCCAAGGCTTTTAAATTGAAATAAGAGTTTCTTTTAATTAATATTATTATTGTGGTATTTTTCAAAAAGTATACTTCATAATTAGGGACTGAATGGCCTAGTGGCTAGCGCTCTGGCACTCGTTACCACAGGTTTCGGATTCGGTCCCGGTGCCATGGATTTTTGTAGTGGTTCGGAATCCACTTTAAACCGTAGGTCCCAGTCTCACAGGATCGACGAGCTTTGAGGAGATAGTGTTACTCCGCGTTCCGTAGACTTATCTTCAAGCTACACGCACCTACTGGGCAGTGTAGCGCTTGTCTGAAGACATCCAAGACAACTGTCTATGTGTTTGTCAGCTGCATTGAATAAAAAAATCAATTAAGATTTTATTTTGATTGCGAATATGGAAAAATCAAATACCACTTCAACGTTTCATGAAGGAAAACTTTTCATTGAAAAGCAATTTTCGAAAAGTCATTTAACGAAAGAAATACTTTTTTTGATTCCCCGTGAAAAAGTTTCATGGGAAAACTTTTTCTGCGACTGCAAAAACTTTTTCTGCAACGGTGCTTTGTAAAACCATTTAAAAATAATCGAGTGTCATTATTTGTATTTGAAAGAAGCCATAACAAATATTTTTTTTTCCTCTATCCCAAAATGTCTAGAAAAGATTCGGTAAAAAGCGAATGAGCTACGAAATAAAAAATTTAAAAAAAAAAAAAAATACTTTGCTTTATGTAAACACTTGAAAATCTCTTCAATTGAAGATTTTGAAGCAAAAAGTAATCATCGGACTTCTGCTGGATTTGAAATATTCACTTTCAGGAAATGTTTCTTTTTTGTAATAAAAAGAACTAAATGGGATAAATCGTAAAAAAATAGTTTGTTTTTTTAATTTAAAAGTAATTTTTAGTATTATTGGTAGAAATAATTAAGATTAAGGAAAAAAACTATGTAGTTTCTTGTGTGATATAAATTAAATTAATTTAATGGTTGTAGTTAAAACAACGTATTCCTTTTTTGTGGTTATTTTTTCATCGTCTTCTTTTCATTGGCGCAACAGCCCCTGGTGGTCCAAGGCCGTGTGCCTACTGGCAGTATTCAACACAGGAGATGTTTTTCGTTTTACGGCAGTAGGATTATCAGCCCTGCGCCCAACACTCTATAGTCATATTGGACCGGGACCTACGGTTTGAAGTGAATTCGAAACCCCTACAAACATCCGTGGAACAGCAGATACTCGAACACGAATACTGTGGTATCGAGCGCCAGTCACTGGAGCTCCGATATTTCCTCGCAGAAGCTATTATTATATTTCACCGTAAAAGCTGGTCAGTGGCCTCATTGTATATTGAAAACAATTAGAAATTTTTTTTTAATTAAGAATTCCCAATCTTTATTTGCTAAAATAAAACACTGTAATGCAGTCCAAACTACTACAAACTTCCATGGAACAGCCGGGACGCGAACTCGAAAACCTGTGGAAACCAATCGCCAGAGAAAAACAAAGTTTGATTTGCCTTTCTACAGCCATTTTTAAACACTTTAATCTAATTAGATCGGGACGTACAGTTTAACGTGGATTCCGAACACCTAATAAACATCCATGACAATCTCCAAGATTCGAATCTGAAGCCTGTGGTACCAAAGTCCAGAGAGCTAGTCAATTGGTCGTCAGGCCGCTTTAATTCATCAGTACTTTAAAATACAACATAAAAATGAATTTTACTAAAATAATTAATTTAAAATTATAGACATCATCATGTTTTCAAATCATCACCCAAATGCACATCAGTTTGCTTTAACAATACAGGCAGGAAGCCACTTTTTCTAAGAAATAAGCTTTGATATGAGTTATGCTGTCTTGTAGAAGTTTAAAAGAAATTTATTTCAGGCTTTGCAAATGGGCTTCATTCACGGCCTAGAGGCAAATGGGCTTCATTCACCCACAAACCATCGTGTAAAATGCAATGGTTGGATCCCACTGGTGGTGTAAAACTGATTAGAAAACAGGAGATCGCCCTTAAAAAAACATAAATAAACTTTCCGGAATTTTCATTATTCTACACAAGTTGCGAAAATTTGCAAAATTTATAATAATACAATTATATTTTAAGCATTTCGTCTTATAAATGCATTCTGTTAAATCATTGATAGTGCAGGTTGGGTACTAAAATTGCAACTGGGTTGAGATACTTGAGGCACAAGTTTTAGACAACGGCTTTATTTACACACGTACAAACACCACAAACATACAATTAGAGACACACAATATTTAACACATTTAAAGACATATAATTATAGATTTGTGGAAGGATTCCACTTCTAAGCCGAAAACCCGATTCTCAGCTACGCGCAGGATGAGCGGAATATTATTCCTCTCCGAGAGAGAGTGAGTCCGTAGGCCAACTACTACGCACAGTTGCGTAAATATATTTTCTCTCGACTAAAGTGAGTGGTTACATTGTACTTCCTCTCGGATGAGAGTCTGTAGGATTCGAGGCCTACTGACCATTTCTCCTGAATGCCACAGAGCAAATATGTAAAGGAAGCGCGGCTATAATATATGATTTTAGTCGAATTAATGACTTATGTAAAATAAAGACCTATGGGTTTGTCCTCTTCGGGTGAGAGTCTGTAATCCAACTAATACGCAGGGAAGCGCTAAATATATTTTCTCTCGGATGAGAAGTTATAAACTAAACGTGTCTCTTCTGGAGCGCCAGTTCCACAGTACTTTCTTTTGGGTGAGAATCTCCATATCTATTGACCATTTCTCCTGAACGCCAAAATGAGGCCCTCTTCCCAGGGTGTGATAGGAAGCACGGTTACAAAATTTTAATACACACTTTGATAACATATGCAAATTGCACATTTAAAAGTATTTTTTCATATTTTTATCTCTAAATAATAAGCAATTTAAAATGAAACTCAATAAATAAATTAGCATTGTAATGTGTACGTTGGCCAACCAGATTGTAAACTGGTATGGGTGGGTTCAGATACTTTTGGCACAGGAATGAGAACTCAACTTTATTGACACATGTATAAACACCCCACACCTACAATATTTAACACATTTAAAGACATATAAGGACTCCGCTTCTGAGCTGGTAGTCGCCCCTAACCGCAGGGTGCGCAAAGAAGTACAGTGTTGCACTAACTATACTTTCTCTCTGGGAATAACTAACTGTAGTCCAACTAATACGCAGGGTTGCGCTAAATATATTTCCTCTTGAGGTAAGAGACTCTATACTGAACGTTTCTCATTAGGTGCGCAAGTTGAGCTGTACTTCCTCTTGGGTGAGAGTCTCCAAACCAACTGATCATTTCTCCTGAACACCAAAAGTGGGTGCCCTTGCTTGTGTGTAGGTGCAAGCAAGGTTACAAAATTATAATACGCAATATAACATATGCAAAATGCACATTTATGTATATGGGCCCTGAATGGTCGAGTGGCTAACGCTCGGCGCTCGGTGCCACTGGTTTCGGGTTCGAGTCCCGGCGGTGCCATGGATGCTTGCAGTGGTTCGGAATCCACTTTAAACCGTAGGTCCCGGTCTCCTATGACTGTAAGAGCGTCACGGAGGAAAAGTCAGACTTCTACCTACGGGGTGTTCCATCACAACAGAAGCTGCCCCCTTTCCTTTCAGTAGATCACTGATGGAATGTCTTGTCCCGCACTGCAGGACATTGAGGATCAGTCACAACAACAACAACATTTATGTAATTTTTCAAAAAAAAAAAAAACGCCTTATATTGCATAATTAAATTTAACTACCGATCAAGAATTATTTGAAAGGAATTCACCTGTTTACAAATGCACAAGAAAAAAATTATCGCATCGTTGTTAAATACATATATTAGAGCTCATCCTTTTCTCCTACAGGAAAATACCAGGTCAAATATCACAGGCATCCATCATTATTATTCGTGCAGCATCGGCGCGACTGTTTGAATGAGCAGCTGGCGGCCAGGAGGAGGGTGGTCAGAAAAAAATACTTGTCAAACCGATTTCTCCACCGAGAACAAAATCCTTGTCTATAATTTTGGAATAACAAGCTCGAGAGCAACAATTTTTTCCTCTTTTCCTTGCGGTTTTTCATCTCATTTGGCGAAAAAGATAAGCGCTTACGGCTGAGTGGATGTACAAAAAGAAGAAAAAACAACGTATCGTGCCGGCCTCTATCTGTGTCTGGTAATTTGTATTTGCGGTAATCTGAAAACGGGTCTCTGGTAGATAAGAATTTTCTTCACGAATTGTGTATCAAATTTTGCGATCGTGAGGCTCTATCAGCATCGGGAATTTAATTAAGATGGAAATGTGAGATACGAGTGTTCCAGATTAAATGCTGTGTGTAATAAAGGGGAAAAATTTTAATAAAAGAAAAACATCTGGATGGGATGTTCTCTTAGTAAATGAAATTATTAAAAATAATGTTTGCTTAGGGAAAACTGTAGCATGATGTTTTTCTCTTTATTTCATATCACTAGTAACCAAAGTGTGGGTAGAGAATCCTCAAGGCATGACATATCCCTAAGGATGAAATTAAACTATACTAAATTTATAAAAAGTGAATTAAAATAAAAACAGACAAAAAATTCTAGGTAGACATTGATTTTTAAATATTATGATTTTAAAATTTTAAAATTATTTTTTTTTCGAAGTGCAACTGGCAATACGGAGACAGTTATCTTTATGCCATAAGCAAGAGCTGCACTGAAGTTACTCATTTAGCACTACTCAGACAGCACGTGTAGTTTGAAGATAGGCTACGAACAAAAGTGACTCCCCACAACGCTACCGGGACCCACGGTTTAAAATGGATTCGAACCTCTACAAACATCCATGGCGTTGCCGGGACTCGAAACCTATGGTACAGAGGGCCAGACACTTGGCCATGAGGCCCAATTTTTGAATTACTACTATCTGTTGGATGTGTGAGAAATTTCTATTTATCATTCCCATTAATTAAAACATATTTATATGCTATTTTTTTCAGCTACTATAAAATTATAATTTAGGACTAAATGTTTATGAAGAATTTAAATATGTGCTGTTGCTATTACATAATAAACAGAACAATCAATTGAAGCTCAATGACATTTGATTTAGTTTCAAGATAGACAAATATTTGTTCACTGTTACATTGCAATACACGTTAATTGTGAATCAAAGGTAATGAGATCGATATTTTTAAAATCTAATATTTAAATACTTCAATTTTTTTTTTGCAAGTAAATGAATACTGTAACCGTTCTTCCTCCTACACACTGGCCAGAGAGTCTCTCTTTGGCGTTCAGGAGAAATGGTCAGTAGGCCTCGAGACTCTCACCCGGGAGGAAGTACAGCGAAACACGCACTTCTGTTGAAAAACGTATCGTTTACAGTCTCTCATTTGGGCCTGAATGGCCGAGTGTCTAGCGCTCTGGCGCTCGGTACCACAGGTTTCGAGTTCGAGTCCCGGCGGTGCCATGGAAGTGTGTAGTGGTTCGGAATCCACTTTAAACCGTATGTCCCGGTCTAACAGGATAGCAGAGCGTTGCGGGGGAGTGTTGCTCCGTGTCCGTAGATTATTTTCAAGCTACATGCACCCCTGGGTAATGGAAAGTGAGTAACGTCTGTACAGCTCTTGCCTTAAGGCAGGAATGGGCAAACTATGGTCCGGAAGATTCTATCTGCCCCCGAGATAGAATTTTAATTTGCCGGTCGAGACAAATTAAAAGAAATATATATATATATATTGCACAACGTTTTTTTATCGTCCGATATTTTTTCTCCCTAGCGCGCATGGTCATAGGAAACATGGTACCTAATGCGCATGCATAACTGTAATACTGAACTACGGAGCTATTCCAATGAGCATGCGCGTTAGGGAAAAAAAATATCGGACGATAAAAAAACGTTATGCAAAAACTCTCTATTATATATCCATCTACTTTTCTACTTTTATTAAATATTCTTCTTTTTTTTTTGCCTTTTTTTCAAAGGACCGATGATCCTTTTACTTTCTCTATTTTTGTTCTACAAAAACATTAATCGACGGAAATAGCAAGAACAGGCAGCTTTCAACCGGTAAAGTGTTAAAAGCGGAAGTACTTTGTTAGTTATAGATTGGGGCCAACACGTGTTATCTTTTTCTCGGGAAGCAGACATATGGGAATCCAATATAGGGGAATTAGACCTCACATGTGGCAGACTGCGCCTGTTTAAGTTCCAGCCAGCGGCGTTTTCTTTTGGAGCGAGTTTTAATATTATTGATTGCGTATGGAAAGATTGCTGAATAAAGCTTCGTTGTGAATAGTAGTGGAATTATTAAAAGTACAGCGTAGCTAGTGCTTGTTTGGGTTATTTGTAAAATATTTCAACCCCAAAATGGCTACTAAAAAACTTAAAGTTTATTCAGAGCGCTGTGCTTTTCATGATGAATGGAACTGGAAATATTTTTTTACAGTTGTAAAATATAAACCAGTGTGTCTCCTCTGTAAAAGAAGTAGCAGTCTTCAAAGAATATAACATTTCCCATCATTTCACATCTAACCATAAGAATTTCAATTCCAGAATTATTTCTATTTATCCAGAAATAGACTGACATTTAGCCTCGTTCCTTAGAATCAGTACATCTCACTTCGAACCTCAATAGAAGGAACTTTCAAAAATGTAATCGCAATTTCACTCATCGCATTAACATATTTAAATTGTAATACCTGTATATTGCTTTTAAAATTTTAGAAAAATTTATCTTGGCCCGCCTTTTTTCAATTTTTGGCCCGCGGCCAAAAATGTTTGCCCATCCCTGCCAATCCAAGACAGCTGTCTAATTGTTTGCCAGCTGCATTAGGAATAAAAAAAATCGTCTCTCAATTCTGTGAACTTCATGTCGAACTCTAATGTGTAGAGAATGAATAAAAAATATTAAATAAAAGTGAATATTTGTCAAACTAGAAGTAAAAACATGAAATTTGGTATCATTAACAACTTGCATACACTTTTTACAATTTTGCCATTTTGCCGAATAGTAAAATTGGAAAATTTTAGAACTGTCTTATAGTAAGTCTTACAAGTTTAATTTTTATAGAATCTTATTAATAACCAGTTTTTTTAAAAAAACTTTTTGCTTAAATCTTTTTATCTAAAGGAAGTTTTTCAAGATCGTTAAGTAGAAACAGAAAATAAGAACCTCCGCAAATCCCCAGTACCATTTAAGATAACACAGAAGATAATTTTTCGAGTGGTTGTTGTTGAAAGCACTCGGGGAGTTTTCGGATAATATTATTCTTAATCATCCAGAAAAGTCTAAAAAAAATGGAAAAACATTGAAAATAAACAAGGCATACTTTATTTTATCTTTTTGGTTCATTATTTCCGAACAATTCTTTAAAAAAAAATTCATTTTCAGCAGAGAAATAAGAATGTTTTAAAAAACAGCAAAATATTTTCGGCATTCTCTTTTTTTCCCTAGTGCAAGTGCACTGGAACTTTCGTTGTTGTTGGTGTTTCAATTCGGGAGTCATTGTGATTCTTCATGTTGGAAAATTAATTTCGTAAGATTCTCAACCAACTTTATAATGTTTAATGCCTCTTTGATGGATCAATATCTTTCCAAACATGGTGATAGGGTTAGTAGTTTCGTTCCAGAATATAACTGCTTCTCTAGGCCTGAAATAATCCAGAAAACCAACAGACGAGACATCTGTATATTCTCCACCAAGTCTACTTGTTTTTCAAAACAGAGGCAGGAAAACAAGAAAAAATGAATTCTTATCCATAGGTACATCATGTTGAACATTGGAGGCAGAAAAATAGAGGCAATAAATTACGCGTATTAGTTTTTTTTTTTTTTTTTTTTTTTTTTTGTTCTAATGCAGCAGACAATTGTCTTGGATGCCTTAAGGCAAGCGCTGCACCGACGTTACTCACTTAGTACTGCTCAGAAGGTGCGTGCAGCTTGGATTAAAACTGCGGACGCGGAGTCAGACTACCTCCACAACGCGCTACGATCCTGTTAGACCGGAACATGCGGCTTAAAGTGGATTTCGAACTAATACAAACATCCATGTCACCGCCGGGACTCAAACACTGTGGCACCGAGCGCCAGAGCGCTAGCCATTCAGGCCATGCAGGCCCCAACGTATTAGATATTATTTCACAAATTTGCTAAAGGAACAGACAGCACTACAATGCAGCAACGCTATTTACTATAAGGAATGCTTACCGGGAAATGTTTCAAGGATAATTGTCTCAAAATAACGTATAATACAGCTGTTAAGTAAATAGTGTATAGGAAGTCTCATGTTATAATTCGTTGGTGACTTTCACTGCAGTCATTGATTCCATAAATAGGAAGACTCAATGGCGATTTAAGAAACTTGTAAGAGCTCTTTGCTTAGACAGTCGGGAGTTTTCAGGATTTTCTCTCATACGCATGCAAAAAAGGTACAGTTATCCCTAAAAGCCCTCGTGGGGGCAATTTTGCCTTTTCATTAACAGTCAGTATGCTATTTGTGGTATACGAAAGTGAGACACAGCATTATTTTGCAATCACTGATGATTGCAAAATAATAAAAATAACAAATAATTAATTAAATAAAAAAAAAATAACATATCATGTGGGAGAAAATGCGGAATAATCCCACAAACTAAACCGAATCAAAGTGATAGATAAAATTCACTGTTATATCGTGTTACATGAATGCAGTTAAGCAGCATGCACACCAAACCGTGACATATGAGACATAAAGCGCCGACCTATCACAATCTTCAGGCGTAGCTTGTTGAGGCTTCAGATTGCCTTCAACTCCTTGGTGAGAATGCGGTCTAACTTTTTCACGAAACAGTCATTTATATACCGGTAGGTGGACTTTCATGCTACTTAACGAAGTAAATACTGTGTCATTAATGGTATATTTTCAATAAATAATATGATATATATATATATATATATATATATATATATATATATATATGGAGCCTGATGGTCGACTCTCGGTGCCATAGTCCCAGTGGTGACTTGGATATTTGCAGTGGTTCGGAATCCACTCTAAAACGTAGGTCCCGGTCTAATATGACTGTAGAGCATAGGCTGTTGGGTGTAGGGTTGATAACGTTACTCCGTAAAAACCAAAAAAATCTCGTCCCAAAATCTGCCAGTAGGCAGACGGCCTTGGCCCGTAATGGGGCTGTTGCGCCACTGATATACATACATATATATATGTATATATATATGTAGAGTTTCAACCGGTTCCAATAGATTCATCCCGGTCGAGTCCACTGTTTTTGTAGACTTCTCTACCAGTCTAGCAATGGCTGGACTTTTGCAGTGGGTGTCTAGGGCTGTATTTCAAAACACATTAATGAAACGTTGTTTTTCTCTCAACAACAATCATTTAATTAAGTACGGTTATATGTACAGCGATATTTACATTAATAATTAATACGTCATAATCATATTCTCTGGCTGCTTGACGCGGCCTGCCCTATCTCGCTCCTCTCTCGTTGACCGCCAGCCGTTCTTTTCTTCTTTCTTCATCTAAGGGGACCTTTCCCCTTTTCGTGGGGTCAGAGTTCAAAGTTGAATACTCCCCGACGTTGTAAACAGGCTCTGTCAAAGACAGGCAACAGTGATGTGTCGCCGCCTGCTAATTACCACACAAACAAATCCTACATGTATATATATATATATATATATATATATATATATATATATATATATATATATATATATATATATACACTAACAGGAGTGGATAAAGAAAGGAAAACTCGAACAAAGTGGTCTGCCAGCTGACGCGAAACGCTTTATATAAATTGCACACTCTCCACGGAGTCTCCTCGTTTATTTGTGTGCAACGGATCCTGCAATTGAATGTGAACTTGCGTCCTCTTACGCACTAGCTGCGCACTACCACCCTGGGTCGATAGAGTAAACATTCAAACATTAGAAAAGGTGAATTTAGTAACAAAAATGCTATATAATTGTAGCTATTCTACAAATAATGGCAAATTTTATTCCAAAACCTAAAAAAAGTATAACCATCGGAGTGAAATCAGTCTTTTAAGACCCTCATTTTCTGTTAGTGCACGAATGAGTCAATCTCTTTGGAGAGATAAGAATAAATGAATAATTCCGATCTGTCAAACAGTTTAAAATGATTCGCTCAAAAATGTATTTACATTTCCGTTCCTGTGGAATTAACATGGCTTCTAAGGTTGATCGCTGCATAATGAGATCTCTGCGTGGAAAAAAAAAGTTATTTTAAGAAGGAAAATTGAGCTGGTTAATTTGTTGATTAGCAAAACTTTGAATTCGAGAGGATGATTAGTAAATGCCCACTGTAGCGTTTAATTCTTTGAATTGGTATTAGACGTGTAACGAGAGTAATTATTGCCGAATCACGTGCACTGTTTAATATTCATTAGAACTAAAATGAAGAGTTGTTTAAGGACAGTTTTAAATACAACATCTCCCCAAAAAAAGTATTTCTTAAAATATTTACACATTCAATTAAAGGATTGCAAGAAAAATATTTGAATAAAAAATTGTAATATGACTGTTATTCACAATTGAAAGATTCTTAAGGGTTTGTCTAAATAGTACATTATGGCAATATTTCCTCACTCTATAGTAATATTCCATTCAAACATTGTATTGCGACGATTATTTATTTAGAAATGTTAGATTCTGAAGGCTTTGTTTGCCTGACTCTTGGGTCAGTAGAAACGTGCCCCGCTGGTGAGCATTAGAATTAAGACTGAATCCTTTCGCTCCGTTGCTGTAGACACTGTTTCAAAAACGAGATTCGATGGCGTTTGCGATGTTCAGCACCTTGTCCCGTGAGTCACACTACCTGATAGCAGTTTTCCGGGTTTTCTCAAATACGATACGCATATGCTGGGTAGTTCCCCCTAAATGTCCTCTGTGAAAGCACTGCCCTCCTTCTTCAGCAACTTAAAGTCAAACTTCTACCTACAGGTGCTCCATTACAGTAGAAGCACCCTCTTTCCCTCCATCCATGATTAGAACTACTCATGAAGATGTCCGTCCCAAGCTGCAGGACTGTGCGGGTTAACAGCTTTTGTTCGAAAACAACTAAATTGATGCATTGATTCAATATGTAAAGAAGCATTTCATTTATCCCTTTTAGAGTAAAAATACATTCTTACTCTATGGTAATAGGCTCTTACTCGTAATATTCCATTACTCAGCCTGTTTTGGTTCCCAATTAAGAGGATGGTGACTCATGCTCCCCTGGGGGCATGAACTATCAGTTATCACTTCCTCATAAAATGAGCAAGCTCGGTGAAGATGGCGAAAGAGGTCTCGAATCAACAATCGAAATGCCTTGTATTTGTCTCCATCCTAACGTATAAATACATGATAAAGTCTTCCAAGAATTTTTGCAATGACTACGCCCAGTTGTTTTAGATAAAAGCTTATGCAGATTTTCATAGCGATGAGTACGAAGAGGGCCTTGCTAACCTTATAAGAAATCTATGCAATCTATCTTCAATTGGATTGCAAAATTCTGAAGGGATTATATGGATGGACTATGGGCATCTTCCCAGTAGCAGAGGGCCATGGTCTAAAATGGACAGTAGTGCCAAAGAGTTCTTCAGGATACAGAGACGGGGAGTACAATAAAGTAAAGTGTTCACTGAAAATATAAGTGTCTCCATCATAAATATCAGTGGAGTAACAATGTTGTGTTGTCGCCTGCTAGCAACTAGTTGTGTCAGGTAATGTGTTTGTAGGAGTCTAGTGGGCGGAACCACTCCAACCTCTTTAATGAATTACAACATTAACAATACTACATACACGTGGCACTTTGTGCCTCTTCCACATTATCAATCCTATGTAATACTTAAAACAGTAAACATATCACATACGGGGCCTGATCGTGTAGCGGCCTGGTGGCCAAATGGCCCGGCGTTCTGGCCTTTGGTATCCCAAGCTTCAGGTTCGAATACTGGCGGTGCCATGGATGTTTGTGAGTGGTTCGGAATCCACTTTAAACTGTAGGTCCCGGTCTGTTTAGCCCAAAGTGCGCACAAGATGACCGTAGAGCGACAAACCAAACCCTGACCGACTTAATCGCTGAGACCTTTCTAGTGTTCTCCTCGTCGTCTCAAAATCTGACCGCTTGTACTTACCATTATATAGTTATGGTACCAGTTACTGGTGACAGTGGTGACCTCTCGCGACAATTTAATTATAGTTAAACCCTACAGTCTAAAATATTCCAGGTGCAATACTAACCCACCAGAAGTAATGTCACTTCTTTTAGCGTGATTAACAAGCTTCGAGAGTATAAGGACTAAAATAAAGAAGCATAAATCCAATGCCTCAGGCTTGGAAAAAAATTACATCATAAAAAAGTAATTCTAGGAATCTTATATTTTAATTCTAAAGAGGCATTTTATTCAACCAAGCTGATCCTATCGAAATTTGAAAAGCAAACATAGGTATAAAATCTCTGAGGTTAAAGAAAAGATTTTTTTGTAATCAGTTTTTTTTCTAAGTATTCTGCCCATTTCAGTCGTTGATTTGTTTCATTACGGAAACGATCACTTCTTTATCTGTATTATCTTCTTTATCTGAAATTATTACTTTATCTATTGTTTATTTGAGCATGTATATGATATTAAAATATTTTAACTGCATTTTTAAAAAGTATTCGCGACTCATTTAATAGTGATATTGATGTTTGTAATAAATCAATCCCATTTCTTATTTTTATGAACTTTTCTGAAATTATCTTTTATGGAAATTTTCTGCATCTAAAATATCCTACATCTAGCATTCTGGAGCTCGGTCCCACAGGTTTCGGATTCAAGTACTGGGGTGCCATGGATGTTTGTAGTAATTCGGAATCCACTTTAAACCGTTGGTCCCGGTGTAATATGGCTGCTGAGTGTTGGGCGTAAGGCTGACAAACTTATCCCGTAAAAAGAAAAACATCTTTCATCTCGTAATCTGCCAATGGGGGAGGGGGAGGACTGTTGCGCCAATGATGATGATCAAAATATCTTGCATGTCTATTTTATTTTGATATTCAGAAAGTATCTTGTGACTAATCCTCAATGTCCGGCAGCGTGGGACCGACACTCCATAAGTAGTCTACTCATAGATGGAGGGAAAGGGGACATCTGTTGTGATGGAACACCAGTAGGTAGAAGCCTGACTTGACTCCGTGTCGCTGAAGAAGGAAGGCAGTCCTTTTTAGACTTTTAGGGGAACTGCATTTGCACATCGTATGGGAGAAAACCTTAAAAACTCCCACCAGGTAGTGCAATTCTGGAGGCAAGATGCTGAACATCACAACCGCCATCGATTTTTTTTTCAAACTGTGTCTACAACAATGCCGTCAGCGGATTGAACCTCAGCGGCGCACGTTCAAGAATTCACGTTCAAAACACTGAGCCACGAGTCAAGAATTCAGAAAGTAATTATTTGAAAAAAATTTTAAGATACATGCCTAACAGTTAAATATTCTTTAGAAAATTTTTCCCCTAAGTGGATAGTTAATACCATGAACACATGGCTCATGAGTGCATTAAATTGTGAATGTCTTTACGGTGATGAGCTCAACTAGTAAGCATCTTCGTTGACCACGACTGTATAGCGGAAGCGAGAATCCTTACAAAAAGATTTTCAGAATACACCCCGGAAAGACATTACTAGTAATACATTACTAGTAATGCGATACTTTTTGTCACAATTACCACTGAGTCTACTCGTTCTTAAATCCAGTGCCTGCAGCGAATGCCACTAGCGAAATCGGAGACGTGCCCTTTGTATGCTACCTAGATAATAACTTCAATAGTTAGAATAAATGCTTCCTAATTGCATATAAAATTATGTAATATGCGAGTATTATGTACAAATACTATGACAGTTTAGTCTAGTATCACGTTTTTTGAAGTTGTTTGTACATAAATCCAATACAATATAAATAATAAAGTCAATTTGAGACTCAGACAGTAAGAAACAATAATATACGAGTATATAAATATTTAGTTTCTGAATAAAACATGATTTGAAAAGATATTTAAATAGCTTTCAAACAGGACTGAAAAACAAAATTTAACGTAACACTATTCTAGTTAAAACGCGAAGCATAAATATTATAAAAGGCAGTCTAATATAATATAATCAGGTTGTAATCATGACTATTGCTAACAAAACTTATACTATTTTTTGTTTCTGCATTGGATGCATTTCCTGTTTAACATTTCTTTTAGAAAAACCGGTTTATAGATAGACCGGTTTATAGATTATTTATTTTGTTAACCCAAATATATAACATACATTCATTACATAGGATTAATTTAAAATTCTAGAATTTATCTAACAAATAATTATAATGCTTAAAATTTGAAAATTGCTTTGCTTTCAGACTTTATATAATCCGTCTATTTGAAAACACAAACTGAAAACACTTGAAAACACAAACATATTCAAAATGAATGGAATTCTATTCAAATTATTTTAAAATTTTAATTACACGTCTGCTTTATTTATTTTTGCGCACGAGCTGCGAAGATTTGTTGTTGTTTGTTGTATAGTTTAATAAGTTAAAGATTTTTCTTACTTGAATTTGACCGTAATTAATCTATATGTTATTATTAAGCACGAAATGTGGGGTTTTTTCAATTCCTACTATTAGTTCACTCTCCCTATATATATCTAGTTCAAATTTTTAATCGTTCATTGAATACTTTTTATTCATCCACTCAAGTTCAAATACATTTTTTTAACTTGTCGTGGGTGACACTTCATGTTAATACAGTCTTTTCAAATATTAATTTTTTAATTAAATTTAATTAATTAATTTTAGTTTTTTTTAGATTTAAATTGCATGTATTTAATAATAGATGGCGCCAGATGTAAGAGGAAAATTTTAACTTTATTTGTAAAGGACTTTTTTCAGATAGAGTGAAAAAAAAAAGTAGGAATTGACTTAAACAAATTTTTCTTATATTACTTGTTTAAAACTCACTGGTACTTTTTTTCCATATATTTTTGTGTTCATAAAAAAAAAAAAATCATTGTTCCTTAATGAACTCTCAACTTGAAACGCATTCCTGAAATAATAACACAACATAAATGAAGTGCGATTGATGATCTTTGATAGTTGATATATAGTACTTGGATGTTGAGGTTAATATTTTTGTGTTAATAAATAAATTAACATTACTTAGTGATCTCCCGACTTGAAAAGTATATTTATTTACATACCAAAATAATAACATAACATAAAATGAAGTGGATTGATGGTCTTTCATAGGATAGTGCGATTGTTAGAATAGTCTTTAGATGATGGAGTTATGTCTTGTTACTGTCTTTAGACGACAAGTATGTGTCTTTCTTTGGATCATAATATTTTGTCCACTCACTGTTTTTGGGTGATGGAGTTTTGTCCTGTCACTGTCTTTAGGTAATAGGTCTGTGTCTGTCTTTGTTGTTGTTGTGACATATCCTCAGTGTCCTGCAGTGCGTGACGGGCATCCCGTGAGTAGTCTACTCTGGGATGGAGGAAAGGGGGCAGCTTCTGTTGTGATGGAGCACCCGTAGGTAGAAGTCTGACTTTTGCTCCGTGACGCTCTAACAGTCATAGGAGACCGGGACCTACGGCTTAAAGTGGATTCTGCACCACTACAAACATCCATGGCAACGCCGGGACTCGAACCCGAAATCTGTGGTGCCGAGCGCCAGAGCGCTAGTCACTCGCCCATTCAGGCCCGTGTCCGTCTTTAGACGATGGGACTGCGAAGTTCAAGCATACATACCAGATTTTCCTCTTGCTTGAAGGTTATTATTTTATATTTTATATTAAAGTGATGTTAAACAGTAACTATAACATTTTTTTCATAATTAATTATTGCACTTGTACATGCGTTTTTATCTTCAGAAAATATCATTTATTTTATTCAAATGCATTATTCAAAGTAAAGACACTATCTTCGGTCAAAAGCGAATTCCTCATCGGAAGAACGACTCATCTTTTGAGGCTATCTGCTAATCTAACCAATTCTTGACTTCTTCAAAAGAATAAGAGGACTTTCTCAGATCAACGATGGTCAATGGTTCACTAATCAACGATCGAAACGAGAATTAGAAGGAGTAATGTCTGGAGAATATGAGGGGTGATGTAGGTCTTCCCAACAAAGCGTTTCCAAATAGTTTTTGAACTTTCTTTCCGATATGTGTCTGAGGATTGTGTATTGAAAAATGACTTTATCTTATCTTTCTTCGGTTTCTGTCCATTTTTCTTTTAATATTTGACCTAGACTCATAGATTTCATGGACATAGTTCATCTGTATTGGTTTCAGCAGTTCAGTAGGAGGTTTTGTTCGGCTGACCAGGACTGTCTTGTTCATCGAAAAGTTTCAGAGTACTTGTTCGTATATTTTGTTCTAGGTAAATGGTCTTTGAATCATTAAAAATCATTCTTGAGAAATTTTTTTGAGCTGTGCAAGTTCCATATAAATCTCTAGGGAAATTCCATGCATTTTTTACCAGTCAAAACAGAAAAATAGAACTTCCCAGAAATGCTCTTTTTCGATACGACATTTGACATGTTCAGAGCTAAAAATAACTGTTGTTCACATGCTTCGACGAAATCAACCATACTAAATTTCAAAACCTAAATGTCAGTTGCTTGATATGCATTGAAAGTCTTATTCTCTGATAATAATAGCAGTTACACTGTTAAAAAACAGCATAAATTAATTTTAGTGTCTAAAACTTTCGACAATATTTTCCATTTAAACTCTATTTTTATAAAGCAATTTATAAAATCTTTTTCATTCATTTTCAAAGAATGAAATGAATTCACATTTTAAAATTTTAAATGAATTCACATTTTAAAATGAAATGAAATTCACATAAATGAATGAATTCACATTTTAAAAGTTTTCATTATCATCAATTTAAAGCTCTGTGGCGGACTTTTGTTAAATTATATTAAGAAAATATTTAGGAAATATTTAAGAAACATAAAAATAGGTAATGAAAAAATATTAGCAAAAATGAGCCCTTTTAAACTCAAGAGATATTAATTTATTTACGATTACAGTTATACGATTACAGGTGCTTCTAATCATTCAACAGTGTTATAACAAATATTTAGAATTCTGAAAGATTATTTTCTTTATTCACTGTTATTCTCACGTGAAAGTTTCATATATCCGGCGAGGCTGGTTGCGGTTGAAAGAAAAAAAACGCAGACTTTCAGCTGCATGTTAATAGTATACGGTCATAATCAGCTGTTTATACATCCTTTTCATTGGTATTCTGAAGGATTTCATATTTGTCGAGTACCGGAATAAAAAAATAACGTGTTTTAACAAAGAAAGATATAGGTACGAATCCTTTCTTTGTTGTCCATTTACACACAAGTTCCAACAGATTGCATCCTGAATCCGTCTTCAATGATAAGTCAAGTATATCTTTGGATGATGGAATTATATCCTGTCATTATCTTTGGATGGTGGGATTTTGTCCTGTCTCTCTGTCTTTGGATGACAGGATTTTTGTCGTTGTCTTTAGATGATAGGTCTGTGTCTGTGTTTGGATCATTGGATTTTGTCTTGTCACTGACATTAGATGATAGACATGATGTAGATGATGTCTGTTTTTGAAGATGGGAATTTGTCTTGTCACTGTCTTTGGATGATGAGAGTTTTTGTCGTTGTCTTTAAATGATAGGTATGTGTCTATCTTTGGAAGATATTTTGTCTCTAAATGGCAGGTCTGTGTCTGTCTTTGGATAATGGGTTTTTGTCTTGTCATTAGATGATAGGTCTGTGCTTGTCTTTGGATGATGGATTTTTGTCTTATCATTAGATAATAGGTTTGTGTTTGTCTTTGGATGATGGGATTTTTGTCCTGTCACTGTTTTTAGATGATAGGTCTGTGCCTGTCTTTAGATGATATTTTGTCCTGTCAAAGTTTTTTTAGATGATAGGTCTGTGTCTGTCTTTGGATGTTTTTGTCCTGTGAAAGGTTTTAGATGATAGATCTGGTCTTTGGATGATGGGATTTTGTCCCTGTCACTGTTTTAGATGATAGGTCTGTGCCTGTCTTTAGATGATTTTTTTGTCCTGTCAAAGTTTTAGATGATAGGTCTGTGTCTGTCTTTGGATGATAATTGACAGAAATATACAAAATTTTTAGTACAGGTGTCTAGAGTGAGGATGAATGAAAACAAACTATAATGACACTTGACAAGATTAAAAATATTTTTAAATATTATATGTAACTTTTTTCAGAAATTAAACATATATACTTACGCATTAATCCACAGCAAAACTCTGAAACTAAATTTCACTTCTACACATGGGGCATGTTTTCTGCTCCTCTTCCACCCATTTGTTTATACATTCTTCGTGAAAATGATGATTACAGAGTGTCAGTACAGGTTCCCAGATTTTTTCCAAGCAAATGCAACATGTAAGATGCTCCGTAAATATTTGTTTATTCCATTTATAATTGAAAATATATTTTAAAAATAATTGACCTATATATTTCCAGTCGTATATATAACAGTTTTTGCCACAAGATTTCCATTTGCATTCAGCCAATTTGTATAAGTATTCTAAACCGTGCACTTCAAAGATATATTTTTTAATAATGTCTTCCGGGTTTTCCATCACCCATTTTTGTAGATTCGGACACTGTAATATTTTCAAATTTATTTGATCCGGAACAGAAAATAAGTCTTTTAATAAGTCATCCGCACATCCGTTGTATATATACATTAAATACAAGTTTAAAGCCTCAAAACAGTCATTAATTTCTATCGCATTAATTTTTAAATATTTTATTTAAATATATAAGAAAATTTGTGAAATTAATTAAATCTTCCATATTATCGGCCCGGTAAGAATTTAAAACTTTATCGCGCGATATATCTTTCGGAGGTTGTTCCATCTTGATAACAATTTGGTGAAATGAAATATCTAATTTTAACACGACGAATATAACCCTTTAAATAGAAAAGCGGTGATGGTTTGCAGACGTTATACACTGGTGTAATAGTTCTCCTAACTATTACGATTTAGTTACCACTTCCTGTTAAAATTGGCATGAAATTCTTGCAACTGTTGCCTCAATATACGAGTCCGTTGTTCAATCTCTTTCACTTTCACTATTCGTTGAAACCGTTTTATCAAAATAGGATTACACAATATTCAGCATATTTACTTTTTGAATATTTACGATAGTTTTTTAGAAAGATTTTAGAAATGCATTTGTCGTGCCTGGGTATGTCTGATGAAGCGTATCCATTTTAAAGATGAAACTACATTAAAATTGGATTTCTTTAAACCATCGATGATGATCCATGATGAAAATACACACTCAAAGCATCTTTTTTTTGATATTTGGAATATTGGAAAGGAAAAAATGATTATATTTCTCTTGTTGATGCTCCATTACACGTCTGACTGCTACAACATCGTTTCGAGAATGGGATGTTGCCACTCACTGAAACGAAACGAGACCGTATGAAATTAAAAAGGGATTATTTGAAAACTAGAGCTGGATGCAATTATTTGAATATATCATTATGGAAAGCAAATGAAATGTGAAATGTGGAAAGGAAACGGATAGTGTTTATCTTTTTGAAATAATTGTATAAAAATTAAAATAATGAATGAAAGACACACATCATTCTGAAACAGTTGATTTCTGGCTGGACCAAAAGTTGTCGAGCTCTCACAAATCTCTCAGCTCAGAGATTTCTGAATTCTCTAAACCGGATATGTAAAAAAAAAAAAATAATAATAAATAAATAAATAATATATATATATATATATATATATATATACTATATAAAATAACTGACTCATCTGGCTCTCTGGCTCATAAAAACACTTGGTTTCTGGCTTCATCGAAAGTTGTCGAGTTCTCACAAATCTCTCAGCTCAGAGATTTCTGAATTCTCTAAACAGAATGTAAAAAAAAAAAAAAAAAAAAAAAAAAAAATATATATATATATATACTATATACTATATAAAATAAATGACTCATCTGGCTCTCTGGCTCACATATATGTTACATGTGGACTTGTGTGGGAAGATTATTATTATTTTTTTTTTTTTTTTTTTTTTTTTTCAGTATCCGGTTTGGGGTGCATAAATACCCATGCATAGAGCTGCCGACCTCAGTTGCATAAAGCAACTCCACCTGGAATGGTGTTTGGAAATGGACTACTACTTACTACTTATGGACTACACTATTGGATACGATACAATGTCACACTGTGGACTTGTGATGGATGATGGAAAAATAGTGATATTATTGAGAATACTATGGAGACTGGAATACAATAAAGATTTTTTTTTTTTTTTTTTTCAATATCCTGTTTGGGCTGTATATATACCCGTGCTGGGAGCTGGCCCAGTCAGTTGCTTCGGCAACTCTACTTGGAATAATGATACTTTGGATACATGCCTCGATGTTCAATCGAGTGGACAAAAATTTGTACTCGGCCAATACAAACTCGTTTGTATTGTACTCGGCCAACGTGTACAACACTCGCAATGCTCTATTTTCAAAAGTTTTTTGCAAAACACTGTCAGGATCCTCCATCGCCAACTTTTGCAAAAATTTCCATTCTAAAAGGTCCTGGTTCACGTTGAATGGCACTCTGTACAATTGTTCTTTTAAATATTCCACGCCTTTTGGAAACATGCGATCCAAACATAGTTTTAATTCAACTGATGCATCCTTGGTGATTTCCAACACTTCAGGTTTCCGCAGCGTGTGAAATATTTTACTCAGATGGATCATGAATGATTTAAAATTCATCGAATCACGCATATCTTTGGACCGGTACAAAGATATAATGTCATCTCTGACTCTATCTCTCGGAGGTTGTTGCATGGTGCTGCTATGCGGTACACAGTATGCTGGCGAAATGAAATGGCAGCTCCTTTTATACCCACCCAGAGCCTTCTCATTGGTCCATTTCTCTTATCAGTTGTGATAGCCTTATATAGTCATTAAAATACACACATTTTAACCAAGAATGAAATGAAACATTAAAAAAAAATATAAAATAAACATGTATATTTCAAATAAAAAACACAATTGACCAACATTAACATTTCAAAACACATCAATACAAACAAAATTAACAAGACTACTTTTAAAATAAATTTAATATTTTTAATAATTTTTTCAATACAATACAAATGAGAGTATAGAAAGACTGTGGGATACAGTATGCTCGCTGTAACAGGTTCACTTGACATACTTGACACTTGACATACTTGTATTACACTAAAAAAAACAGAAAATTATTCATATTTATTTACATTTACACAAAAACAGGTTCATTTAAAGTGTAAAATAAATTTTTGTGAAAGTGTTGGTTTCATCGAAGCACGAAAAATTGAAAATTGACAGAAATATACAAAATTTTTAGTACAGGTGTCTAGAGTGAGGATGAATGAAAACAAACTATAATGACACTTGACAAGATTAAAAATATTTTTAAATATTATATGTAACTTTTTTCAGAAATTAAACATATATACTTACGCATTAATCCACAGCAAAACTCTGAAACTAAATTTCACTTCTACACATGGGGCATGTTTTCTGCTCCTCTTCCACCCATTTGTTTATACATTCCTCGTGAAAATGATGATTACAGAGTGTCAGTACTGGTTGCCAGATTTTTTCCAAGCAAATGCAACATGTAAGATGCTCCGTAAATATTTGTTTATTCCATTTATAATTGAAAATATATTTTAAAAATAATTGACCTATATATTTCCAGTCGTATATATAACAGTTTTTGCCACAAGATTTCCATTTGCATTCAGCCAATTTGTATAAGTATTCTAAACCGTGCACTTCAAAGATATATTTTTTAATAATGTCTTCCGGGTTTTCCATCACCCATTTTTGTAGATTCGGACACTGTAATATTTTCAAATTTATTTGATCCGGAACAGAAAATAAGTCTTTTAATAAGTCATCCGCACATCCGTTGTATATATACATTAAATACAAGTTTAAAGCCTCAAAACAGTCATTAATTTCTATCGCATTAATTTTTAAATATTTTATTTAAATATATAAGAAAATTTGTGAAATTAATTAAATCTTCCATATTATCGGCCCGGTAAGAATTTAAAACTTTATCGCGCGATATATCTTTCGGAGGTTGTTCCATCTTGATAACAATTTGGTGAAATGAAATATCTAATTTTAACACGACGAATATAACCCTTTAAATAGAAAAGCGGTGATGGTTTGCAGACGTTATACACTGGTGTAATAGTTCTCCTAACTATTACGATTTAGTTACCACTTCCTGTTAAAATTGGCATGAAATTCTTGCAACTGTTGCCTCAATATACGAGTCCGTTGTTCAATCTCTTTCACTTTCACTATTCGTTGAAACCGTTTTATCAAAATAGGATTACACAATATTCAGCATATTTACTTTTTTGAATATTTACGATAGTTTTTTAGAAAGATTTTAGAAATGCATTTGTCGTGCCTGGGTATGTCTGATGAAGCGTATCCATTTTAAAGATGAAACTACATTAAAATTGGATTTCTTTAAACCATCGATGATGATCCATGATGAAAATACACACTCAAAGCATCTTTTTTTTGATATTTGGAATATTGGAAAGGAAAAAATGATTATATTTCTCTTGTTGATGCTCCATTACACGTCTGACTGCTACAACATCGTTTCGAGAATGGGATGTTGCCACTCACTGAAACGAAACGAGACCGTATGAAATTAAAAAGGGATTATTTGAAAACTAGAGCTGGATGCAATTATTTGAATATATCATTATGGAAAGCAAATGAAATGTGAAATGTGGAAAGGAAACGGATAGTGTTTATCTTTTTGAAATAATTGTATAAAAATTAAAATAATGAATGAAAGACACACATCATTCTGAAACAGTTGATTTCTGGCTGGACCAAAAGTTGTCGAGCTCTCACAAATCTCTCAGCTCAGAGATTTCTGAATTCTCTAAACCGGATATGTAAAAAAAAAAAAAAAAAATAATAATAAATAAATATATATATATATATATATATATATATACTATATAAAATAACTGACTCATCTGGCTCTCTGGCTCATAAAAACACTTGGTTTCTGGCTTCATCGAAATCT
>BPLR01002122.1:0-14905 GCA_021605095.1 Caerostris extrusa
TTTGATTAATAATGGAAAATATAATTGGATGCAAGCAGGTTTATTATGAACTATTCTAAAGATTTAGACTCCAGTGTAAAAGTATATACGCTGCTTTTATGCATGAATTTGACAAATATTTTTATTTGAAATCAATCAATGTATATTTATTTTTTGTCGAATTAATAAGAGATAAAATATAGCTTAAAAAAATACTATAAACTCTTAATGATTTACGTTAATCAAAAATATTTCTTTCAAATTTAAATTCGCCTTTAAAATAAATTTTTAATAGAAAGAACTTGGTTATTGATTAAAATATATTTATCAACACAAATTAAAATGAAACAATATAAAGAAACCACTTATACAGTATAAAAAAAAAATGAATTTATAAATGCAAAAAATAAACAGCTTACAGAAAATAAAAAGTAAAATGATGCAATAGTGTCTGTCTAAAACATTATCTCCTTAGAGCTCCCTAATCTGGATTTCAATTATCAATGCATCTATATATGTTTCAGTTACATCTGATCCTCGAATATTGACATTAGATCTTGAAATCATTATAGAACTTGAATCCAATATTATCACGTGTGGGTACGTTAATGTTCATCACCAAGTCTAGAACTTTTCTATAACAAGACAAAGATGCAACCAAATCCATAAATTTGCTAATCGAACTTATCTTAATATTACGGCCCCTAATACTCCAACTCTCTCTACATTATCTTCAATAAAGTTCTGGAACTCCGCTATCGACCCTACACAAAACTACAAACCCCTATCCATTATCGTCTCTACACTAAAAACTACAAATCCATATCCATTGTTGTCTCTACACTAAAAACTACAAACCCTTATCTGCTATGGTCCCTACATTTAAAACTACAAACCCTTTTTCCCTACATTAAAACTACAAACTCTTACCCGCTATCGTCCCAGCACTAAAACTACAAAACCCTATCCGCAATTGTCCCTACATCTAAAACTGCAGAAAAGATCCTACGAACCCAAAAAGTTATCGTTCTATTTCTCTTCTTTCCACACTAAACAAAATTTCAAAATCTATCTTCCGAAATAGATTTAACTAAGTTGAACCCAATAATAGTTTTTTGTAAAGATCAATTCGGATTCAGAAGGAATCTGTCCACCAAACATCTGCTACTCAGAGTAGTGGAATACGTCACTTTTGATTTTCATAATGTGAATGTTTATTGTGATAGTTTTTTTTTTAGTTATTCAAAAGGTATTGAGTGTGGAATGAAGGGCTCACTTTAAAATTTATTAACCTGAATTTTCCACTGCCGATGATCAAGTTAATTTAATTCTGTATTTATAATTGAACTTTTATAGTTGAAATCAATATAAATTATTCCTCAATCAAAATCTTCCAAAACATTGAGTTAAAAGTTCACCACCAATCTTCTTCATTCTCAATTTTTAATAAAAACCGATTTAACCTATGCAAGATGAAAATTAGTTTAGGTTTGGTTTGTCGCACTACGGACATCTTGTGCACACTTTGGGCTAAACAGACCTGCACCTACAGTTTAACGTGGATTCCGAATCACAAACAAACATCCATGCTACCACCAGAATTCGAACTTGAAACCTGGGTTACCAAAGGCCAGTGCGCTAGCCACTTGGCCATCAGGCCGTGATGATAATTAGTAAACACTACAGTAACATAGCGAAATAATTTTTTTTTTCCGTTTCAAAATATTAGATATTTCATTAAAAGTCTTCTTAAAACCTTATTCACAATTGTTCTTTTTCGGAGAAAAATCGCTGCCAAAGAAGTAGATAACTTAGGACTTCTGATTGAATGTATTTCTGATACGACCCATCATGCGGATATACCATAAATCACTTAATATTATTTTATGTAATGCTGAATTGATAAAAAATGCAAAATTCAGCTGCAAGATTTAATTAACAAACACTCTCCTGATCTATCCTTTATTCGAGAAACCCATCAGAACTTTATTGAAGATAGAGTTTGATACTAGTGGTACTGGGAAGATTTTACATAGCTTTGTTGGAGATGGAATCAAAGTCAGCTACTAACTTAATTTTTAATTTTTTGATGAAAATAGCAACAACAGAAGGAGAAGCTGGACGATATAATATCATCAGATTTGTTCTGTTAGAAGTTATTAATGGTTTCGAACATCGTCTGGATCAGAAATTGGGTTAATTTGAAATTGCTATTCGAGTTTTGTACTATGAGTTCAACCTTGTCCAAATCTTTAACTGAAGATGTTATTAATGATATGAGAAATTTCTGTTATAGAGTTTTTGGAATATTTAGTAAGATTAAAAAATGATCAGTCATCTGCGTGTATATCTTCCAGTTTTTCTTTCAATAATTTATCTGAATAATCCTTAAGGTTTCTGATGATTTTTTATCCTGTTAAGGATGCGTTTATCATTGGGGTTCCTTACCGTTTGCCAGTTCTTTTTGCATTGTTGCGGATCTTAATAATATTTTGGTGTTGAGGTGAATCCAATTATTTCTGCAGCTATGAAAAGGTTTTCAAGCTTTTTAAATTCCAAGTCCAGGATAATAGAAGAATTAAGGATTGGTATGGAATGAACGTGTTTTTCGATAAGCAAATTATCATAAAGTGTTCAATTAGTATTAACATTACTATAACCTGAACGAAGAATGTAATTAAACTCAAAGGAGGTTTCAACAGGATTATTATTTGAACTAAGTTCGGATAAAGATTTGATCAGCTTTAAAGAGATAATAGAGAGTTTTTGCATACCGTATTTTGGACGTCCGTCAGCTTTTTCTCCCTAGCGCGCATGCTCATAGGAAACATTATTACAGATACGCATGCGCAATTTCCTATGAGCATGCGCGCTAGGGAGAAAAAGCTAACGGACGTTCAAAATACGGTATGCAAAAACTCACCAATGTTTACTTCAATGTTCTGTAAAGAGGGGTAGGTATGTAATGATTCGTAAGATGAGTCTTGATGAATTTGGCAGTATCTCCCAAGGCAGTGGCATGGAATGGATTTTTTCTGTCATTCCTAAAGTTGAGCAAGTAGAATTTATCGTGGTTTTGCAGATTAGTTTCTTGAATAAATAATAGATCGGGAGAGAGGTCGTTAATTAAATCTTGCAGCTCAATTTTGCATTTTTAATCCCTTCAGCATTCCATAAAATAATAATAAGAGATTTATGGTATATCCGCATGATGGGTCGTGCACTATGTCAGAAATACTTTCAAAAGAAGTGCTAAGTTATCTACTTCTTTGGTAGCGATTTTAACCTCTGGCAGAGTCTCCATGAGCTTAAGGAATGCTTCCAGAATTACGCAGATTACGGCGAGCCAGTGGAACAATAATATCAGATGTGTTAGTTGATATTTTCGGAGATTGCTGGTTGGTTGGATGTTCTTGGTCATACGCGGGAGAGATTCTACCACTTAGCAACTGCGCAAAGTCTTTTGATGACGTAATTTAATTGCTTTTTAAGAAAAGAAGAATTTCGGTAAGTTCCGTTGGCAGTATTGTGACCCCTTATTGGTTTACTTTAGGGAACTTAGGACAGTCTCTCGTCGATTTTAGATAAAGGATCTCATAAATTGATTTATATATCATTTTAAAAAAAACGGTTTTTTTTTTTTGGATTTATTTACTTTATTATGTCATAATTTTACTTGAGATCGAGATCAAGCAACTAATCAGCAAGCAAGTATCGTTAAACAAAACCAAGTGAAGTCAAGAAATATAGTGTGGTTCACAGAAATCAACGCAATTAAGGACTCGATTCTGTGTTGGTTTAAGGTAAATCTGTCAAATTAAAAACATTTTCAATTGTTGAAATGCAGAACCTATTACCAATTGACTTCAACGCTTTAACTACCAAATGCGATATTATATCACGTGAAATTCAAGATTGGCGAAGTATATGTTCAGATGTTACAGAACATGCGAATGGGCTTATGTCTGCTGAAATTAATAGTTTAACATTTCCTCGTTGCCGCATGAAGCAGGTAGATATAATCAATTTTCTCGATGTTGTAACAAGTCACCAAAAAGTATTAGAAGAAATATTTGATCGTAATTCAGATCTTAGGCTAACGCTAATGCAGCATGATTATGATGCGTTATTAAAGAAGATACTTGAAGAGGAATTACATTTATTGGATATGATGCGGAACCTGAGCGAAGCACACTTCAGTCTTTTGCAGTACGATAATAAACTAAAACTTCACGAAATGAGTTTGAATGTATAGTTGAATTGCAGTATTAGATGCGATAAATACTTTTATATTGGCATTGACGTGAATTTGCTTTAAAATTGATATTCAATGCTTATTATTTTTCATAAAATATAAAGACTATATATTCTATATAGATTTTGTAAATTAATCCTGTAAAGAAAGAAAAACGAAATACTAATAAGTATAAAAAGTTTTCATAATTGTTTGACTTCGACGAAATTCGACATAATTGAAACTTCGACGTTGTCTTAAACAGACACTATTGCATCATTTTACATTTATTTTCTGTAAGCTGTTTATTTTCTGCATTTTATAAATTAATTTTTTATGCTGTGTAAGTAGATTCTTTTAACTGAATCATTTTATTTTGTGATGTTAAATATATTTTAATCAATAAACAAATTCTTTGTATTAAGAGTTTATTTTATTGACTCATTTAAATTGGAAAGAAATATTTTGATTTATTTAAAACAGTAAGTTAATGTAATTATTGAAACATTTTTTTTTTTGTCTCTTATAATGTGTAATTATGTTTGTCAAACTGCATAACATTGATCGATTTGTATTTAAAATATTAACCAAAATATGCACATCAATGTATGTTCTTTCTACTCTGGAATCCAGGTCTTCAGAATAACTGTTTATAAACCACTTTCCATCCAATTTTATTTTCCACTTTTAACCATTGTCAACAAAGAGATTAATGACATTTATTCTTTAAAGTGACGGTTATTCTTTCAGGGTATATGGTATATATTCTTACAAGTAAAACGATACTTGTAAGAACTTCTAAAGCAAAGTTAAAAAAATAAATCATTATTAAATTCGCATTCACAAAAATAACATTAAAACGGATTTGAGTTCTGTAGATACTTTTAGTCTTTGCTTTATTTCTATTTCCTTAATTATTTAAAAAATTTTTTAATTTGTTATTAAATATATCTCCAAAAAAGACCGATTGTGAATAACGTTTAAAAGATTTTGACTCAAACTACAAGTAATATGTGTTGGGAATAAAATGATTTTATGTTATATTACAGAAGTGTTTTGTATTTTCATCACGTACGAAATAAATCAATCAATACCAATCGAATCACATAAGTTGTTTTAACATAAAACACTTCGCTATCAATATTTCTAATTAATATTAAGAAAGGAGACATTGCATTCAGTTATGGCAGCGGAGATCTCTATTACTAAATAGGATGATGATGTTTGCTTTTATTTATCTCTTTGTAGAAGACAGAGAAAAGACTTTTTAACGTATTAGGCTAATAGTGTTTGTGAGAATATAAACAAAATTTGATATGTTTGCAAGTACCATCAATCAACTGTAAAAAAAAAAAAAAAAAAAAAATATTTTGTTCTTTGTCCTTTCTCTTTATTATAAACGTATAATTAGTATTCATATAAAAGAACATAGGACCATTTTATATTCAAAAAATAAACTTTTAAAAATATTTTTTAAACATAATTTAGAATTTTAGAAACATTTTAAAACTAATTGGACAAAAATTACAGCTACAGTAAACAAAAACATTTTTATGAACGTTATGAATGTAGAGTTATAAAGCTTTGTATGAATAAACTACGTATTTATTTTGATATGTAAATCTGTTTAATTTATAGGGACGTACATTTTTATGATATAATTTGAAATATTTCAAATTTAATTAATTTCAATTTCTTTAGGTTTTCTTTTTTTTTTTTTTTTTTAAAAAAATTTATATTGGATATCACTTCCATTTCAAATAAAAATTATGTTGTAAATTTATCTGTTTGGAAACAAAAGCTAAATTTGTTGATTTTCCTAATTTTGTGTACAAATTTTATGTTATTTTGGAAAACGTATTAAATGAATTGAAGAAAGGAAACTAATTTCTTAAAGATTAGCTTCATTATAAAACGTGCGAAAGACTTGATGATATATAATTGATGAAACTTGATGATTAGTAAAGCTTAATGATTGTAATGAATCATAAAAACCTTTTGTTAAAATCATCAGTTTTCCACTCCCAAGGTTCTTTGTTCTTTTAAATCAAAAAATTTGGCAGAAAATTCGCGGAATTAACACAACCATAATCATGGCACTTCTACGATTGGCAAATTACTCATACTTTTTCAGATGCCATTAAAAGCAAGGAATGCATAGAATTATTTTAAAATTTTTAAACCGAGCTGATTAAATACGGATCCAACCTGGGTCAATTATTATTTGTATGTTATTATGACAACTAAGTTTACCAATTGCTAAGGTGACAATCAAAGCATATGATTTTTAAAATTATTAATAAACTCTGATCAAAATATATATATACAATTTTAATGTTTACCACATTAAATGTCTTTTTGAACTGCATTTAAGGAGATAAATAAATTGATATTTTAAAACAGTAGCCAAGTATTCAATATCGCAAACCTCCCTGAGGTCCTTCTTTACTGCCTTATTGTGGCAGGTGTCCCTGACGGGATGGGTGAGGTAGTTCAGGAGATTAATTCCTTTAGCATCAACATAGGTGTGTATGCTATTCTATTATACACAGGTAAAGCATCACAATCATCTTGCAATTCTCCTTTCGTTTCTACCATGGCTATGTTTCAAAGTGGCTATTGTGGTTTCATCCCAAAATATATATTTATATACATACCAGCGATCAGTTTTTAGTTTTTAATACGCTTTTATTAGTTTCATCTGTATGTTTCCTGTGTTTGTATGTTTGTAACTGACTCTTTGGGCTCGATTTTGCCCTACTTTAAGTCATACGATTTAATTTAAACGTTGTAGACTTATCAAGGCCCGACGACAATAAAATATTTTGATAAGTTTCTTATTTCATCATGATTAGGATCGCCAGAATTAGTGATTTTATTTTAACTTATGAAGAGCAATTTAACAAGTGTAGAATGAAAGTAGCTAAAACATTCAAACCTACGTGCGACAGTGGCACAATGGATAACGCGCCTGACTACGGATCAGGAGTTCCCTGTTCGAATCCTGGCTGGCTCGACATACTCGCATTTAGCCTTTGTTTTACTCACAATTAAATTATTGTAAGAACTATAGTTCCAGTCCTCCGTACCGGGACCTCATTTAAATATTATAGTTTAAAAACACTAAAAAGCACGGTTTTAGAGTTAATCAAACTAAAAAGTAAAAAATAAATTATAGTTTAAAAAAAAACTAAAAAACATTTTTTAAGTTAATCAAATTAAAAGTAAAAAAATTTATAGTTTAAAAAAACTTAAAAAATCTTTTAGAGTAAGATTTTAGTTTGAAAAACTAAAAACTTTTTAGTGTTTTTTTAATTCCCATTAAGTGTGTATGCAGCTTTTGATGGGAGATGTAAGATGTGCCAGCAGAGACCAGGTTATCTTAAATGGTAGGTATCGTATATGTTGCCCTGCGCTTCCTGGTCAGTCAACTCTTCGACGATATGTGATGGTATAATCGTGGTGTGTATATATTTATAGATGTAATCATATATATAAATAATTATATATATATTTATGGTATTTATATATATATAATCGTGAGTGTATGTCTATATCGCCACCATTTTGTAGTTTTTCTTCGCCCGGAGTGCGTATCGAGCTCTTGATCGACAATGTAAGGTGTGCCAGCAGAGACCAGGACAACTTAAATGCTTAGGTAAATGGCATCTTAGGCTTAGGCACTTTCTGTTCAGTCAATGTTTCGACGATCTGTTGAGCCACGAATTACGTTTCCTTGCTTGCTGGGGAGTGTGAGGGAACTGCCTTGTTTGTATATCGTTTTAACCTTGTTGAAAGCCATGCCGCAACGCCCATAGGTTGAAAAAAAGATAAAATCCTATAACGTCTGTTCCCGGTCTCTCGGCAGTCAGATGTTGTTGGACGGTTAGTGTGGGAGTGAGAGGTTTTAGTTTGGTAGGTATTTGACTCTCTCTGCCAGTTTTAACAACAGTACACCACATAAGCGCCTCTTTCCCTTATGGTTCCTTCATTTATATATATATATATATATATATATATTTATTTATTTATCATTAGACATGCTACATAATCAAATAATTTTTATCAGGAAAAGTGAAGAAAAATCATTGATAAATATTTCTACTATACATATTCACAAAAAAACTTTCGGCACCTAGCATTTGCGCAAAGGCTTTTGATGACGTAATTTAGTTGCTATTAAAAGCAGAAAATTTTTGTAAGATCCGTTAACATTAATTTGACTGCTTCTTGGTTTTCTGGAGGGAACTTGATACAATTCCACACGATTAGACATTAATGATCTCATAAATTCCTTTTTATATATTATCTTCAAAAATTAACGGATTTTGTTTTTCGATTTATTTACTTAATTACGCCATAATTTTACACGAGATCAAGCAACTAATCAACAAAATTATTTTTAAACAAAATCAAATGAAGTCAAGAAATATCGTGTGGTTAAAAAAATCTACGTAATTGAACACTGGATTCTGTATTGGTTTGAAGTAACCCTATCAAAGAAAAAAACTTTTATTGATTGTGGAGATGACGGAATCTTTCCACTTTGATATGAATTCTTTAAGCATTAGATGTGATGATATATCATGTGAAATGCAAGATTGGCGACGTGTATGTTCAGATAAAATAGAACTGATGAACTTGCTTGTGTCTGCTGAAATTAATAATTTAACATATCCGCTTTGCCGCAGAAAGCAGGAAGAGATTTCCAATTTACTCGGTACTTTAAGAAGTCACATAGAAGCATCAGAAGCCATATTTCGTCGTTATAAAACCTTAAAGAATTGTTAATGCAGCACGATTATAATGTGTTATTAAAGAGGATACTTGAAGAGGAATTACGTTTATTGGATATGATGCGAATCCTGAACGTCGCACAAATCTGTCTTTTGAAGTACGCTAATAAAGTAAAATGTCACGAAATTAGCTTGCATTTATAGTTGCATTGCAATTGCAGTAACAGTTGCGATAAATACTTTTATTTTGGTATTGAAGTGAATTTGCTTTTAAATTTTTATTTCATGGTAATTATTTTAAATAGCATGTTAAAATATTTTCGAATTTTAAAGAAAATAGAAAGACTATAAATTCTATATAGATTTTGTAAATTAATCCTACAAAGAAAGAAAAAGAATTACGGATAATTAAAACAGTTCTCAAAATTGTTGGACTCCAATCTTTGATGTAGTATTTTACTTTTTATTTTCTGTAAGCATTTTACTTTTTATTTTCTGTAAGCTGCTTATTTTCTGTATTCATAAATTCATTTCTTATACTGTGTAAGTTGTTTTTCTTTTTACTGAATCATTTTATTTTGTTGTGTTCACTATACATTTTAATCAATAACCAAGTTCTCTTTATTAAGAGTTTATTTTAAAGACGCATTTAAATTTGATAGAAATATTTTGATTAATTTATAACATGAAAACTATTAATGTCTCTAATGTGGTTTGACAAACACATGTATTCATTATAATTTTAAACAATTTGTATTTAAAATATTTGTCAAATAATACGCATAAACACGGCGTATTTTCTTTCTACTCTGGTATCCAGATCTTCAGAATACCCGATAATAAACCACTTTGCATCAATTATATTTTCCATTGTTAATAAAAAGATTAATAACGGTTATTATTTGGAGTTATACAATTAATAATATTCAAAAAGATACAGTTAGGTATTTGTAAAGCATATAATTACCTGTTTAGTATTCTAATTGTTGGATAGTCCAAATCTTAGTTCGGTTTGTTAAAAAAAAAAAAAATTTAATTTTTTTCATTCGCATTCAAAATAATATCATTAAAAAGGAATCGCCGACCATAGATACTTTTAGTCTTTATTTTAAAATGAGAAAGAAAAAAAAAACGAATTACCATCAAAATAAATAAAACCATATCCACAAAATCCATTGCTTAAACTTTAAAATTTTTTTGAAAACTAAAATTTAGTAAGAGTAGCGTATTTAAAAGCACAAATTGACCACATAATTCATACCCGAGGACATGCATTAAATGGCAAATGTTTGGTTACACAGCAAATGTTTGCAGAGAAAAAGGTACATGTGGAATGTATTATAGTACTGATCAATGGACTTGGCATTTTTTCCGAAAAAACTCAATATTTTGCAAGAATTGTAAAAAAAAAAAAAAAAAAAAATTATCGATTGTTCACCAGATTCTGCTCGAAATGGAAGTTGGAGAAAGAAAATCTGGCTGTATAAGTAAAACAATGTGTTTCTTTCCAAGATGCAAGGAAATTTATAATACTCGTGCACGAAACACTTCATTCATCATATTTATCTGTACTTCAAAAATGATGATTTTGAAGATTATTGGAGCTCACTGACCGCGTCAGTGTTTCATCTCCGGTGGTGACAAACGTAAAAGAATGAATATATTGGCAATGCCCAGTGGTTATGGAAAATCGTTTGAGACTTGGAAAAAGTCCGAACATTCAAAATTGAATTAAGGTGGGTTAGAGCAGACTATTCCTAGGTCTTTTAAAATTAGAATTTGGTTCATATTGTACAATGTCTTGAATGGCCAGATGTTGGTGGCTGTCAATATTATTGAAGAATATATCTGAAAGTTTTTTCCAGTACTTTTGAGAGGTAGCAGGGAGATGGATCTTTGAATATCAGGTTTTCTCATGAACCAGTTGGCATTCGTTATTTTTCTAATGGTCATATTTTGTTGAGCTTCCAAGATTTTAGTATTATAAAGCGGTATAGGCCCATACCGGACAAGCATAGGTGAGGAGAGGACGAAGCATAGAGGTGAAAATCAAGTTTAAAATGTTTATCATGCTCGAGTGTCTTGCTATAAAGGGATTATTTTTTAAAAAATCTTTAAATCTGTATTATATAGAACTAAAATTACAACTCGATACCAGTTCTTAGCAAAACAAACGTAATGTAACTTTAGAACTGATTATGCCTCGCATATCGAAAGTTAATGCAAAAAAAATGCTATACCTGAACAAAAGAAAACAAAATCTGATGACAGGGCAGAGCTTTTGAAAAAGAAAAGAAAAAAAAAAAAAATCAGAATCAAATATTGTATGAAATGGAGATTGGAAAAAACATATTCATAAATGATCAAGATAGTGGATCTAAAAGAGAATCCATGACTTTCAAAAACCACAAAATAATGGGTAGTAATAAACTTTCTTCCCAAGACGATATTAAAAAAAAAATATTTTCAATCGCATTTTTAATAATATCATTTTACTATCGTATATAATTTTATTTAATTCGTATTTACTACTAATCGCACTATTCAATTTAAAAATTATTATGGATGTTGCTCCGATTCCACCAGGGGAATTCACGCTTCAAGTGGTGGTAGTTCTACTGGCTACGGAAAGCATTTCATCTTTGCCTATAGCTCTAATGAAGAGAATTCTGAAGGAGGCTATTCAAATTAAACTCTCACAATAATCTTCAATTTATCTGCCTATCAATATTGTTCATTAGAAAGATTTGAATAATTTGGTTTTACAGTTAAATTGAACATTTTTTATAAGAAGATCTTAATGGGCACAAACTCATTTGAACAGTGGTAACTCTAGCAATATAGAGTCGCTGATTGAAAATTTTATTGTTGACCATGATCTGTACCTGTTGTAATGACATAAGTGTAACATGCTATCATATTTCATAAAAAAATATCATCACCTTGATTTGATTTTATAATTTTATCTGTTATTATTTTAAAATTCCAGTGAGCATGATAATTTACATAACAAAAACCTCATTCTATCTTTTGATCTTCCAAATTGTACGCACCTTTCTAAACCTCGGAGATATATTATGTCAAAAGTAAATTAGAATCTTTTAGAGAAATTACTGTAATAACGCCAATAATTGTCTCATCATGTAGCATATGCAAGGCTGTAGAAAAGAAAACATCGGCAAATTTAAAATCGGACAAATCACCGATACCAACAACCATAGTAAAATTTACCAAATTGAAAAGCCATATTGGAATGAAGAATGTATTAAGTTACTTAAAGTACTTTACAAAATCGTTTCTATTGTTTTTGAACGAAATCGTTATATTAGAAAATAGAAAAGGATGAGTTTGATAAAACGGTAGAAAATACCGTTTAATAAGTTTAAAATTAGTTCTTCAATCCATATTGTGTCAAATATCTTTTGAATATCTAGAAACATTGCCCCAATATATTCACCAATATGAAAATTAAGAGTGATGTATTGACAACTCTAAGAAGTTGACGGTGGTGGATAGGTTTTTTTAACCGAATTGTTGTTCTTTAAATATAAAATTATTGGGATCAAAAAATTGACTAGTTAGGAAAATAGATTCTGTAATTTTGATTAGTGTTAAAGAAAGAAAAAGTAGAACGATAACTTTCTGGGTTCGTAGGATCTTTTCCAAGTTGTAGTATAGGGATGATAGTGGCAGTCTTCCAGGAATCGGGAAATTAATTGAGTTGCAGAAATTTATTGAAGATAAAGCAGAGTTTGATAATAGTGACAGTGGAAGCTTTTCCAAAGTTTTGTTGGAGATAGTATCAAGTCCAGGTACTATCTTAATTTTCATATTTTTGATGAAAGGTGGTAATATCAGAAGGAGAATGTACAATACACAGTATCATCGGAGTTGTTCTCATAGAAGATATTGATCACATGTTTTTTTTTTTAATGTCAGGATTAGAAAATGGTTAAATTCGATTTCGAATTTTTGTGCTATCAGATTAGACAGCCTTGTATAAATCTTTAAATGCAGTGGAGATGGTAAAATTGAGATGAGAAATTGTTATAGAGATTTTGAAATTTTTAGTAAGATTCCAAAAGCATCCGTAATCTGTTTGCAGATTTTCCAGGTTTTTTTTAGGCAATTTATCCGAATAGTCTTTTAAGGTTATTTCTGATGTTTTCACTAATCCTGTTAAGGATGAGTTTATCGTTGGGGTTCCTAACGTTTGGCAGTTATTTTTTGCATTGCTGTGGATCTTAATAATTTTTTTGATGCTGAGTTGTATCCAAAGATTTTTGTAGATATAAGAAGGTTTTTGGACCTTTTTTAAGATCAACAAAATGATGATCGGTAAAATTACGGATTTTTTTCACGGATTTCTTCACCGTGTTTGCATGGTCTGGATCAGAAATTGGGTTAAGTTGAAAATGCTTTTCGGATTTCTGTGCTGTGTGTTGCGCCTTGTACAAATCTTTAACTGCAGTGGAGGTGAGAAAATTGAGGTGAGAAATTCTATTATAGAGCTTTTGAATTTTTAGTAAGATTCCAGAAGGATTCGTCATCTGTATGGAGATCTTCAACTTTTCCTTTCCATAATTTATCCTTTTAAGATTTTCTGAAGTTTTTTTATCCTATTAAGGATGGATTTATCGCTTGAGTTCCTTAACATTTGCCAGTTCTTTTTTTGCATTGTTGGGGATCTAAATAATTTTTTTGATGTTGGGTTGAATCCAAAGATTTTTGTAGATTCAAGAAGGTTTTGAAACTTTTTTTGAGCAACAAAATGATCATCGGTAAAATTACGGATTTCTAACTCCAGGATACTAGAAGTTATGATTGATCTGGAACGGACGTGTTTTTCGATGAGCAGAGTATCAGAAATTGTTTAGTATTAAATAACATAGATGAAGCATCCTATACATATATATAGTTACTATCACATAGACGAAGAACGTAGTTCATCCTGAAGGATATTTCCACAAGATTATGATCTGAACTAAGCACAGATAATGTGATTTTGAATGAGCAATGAAATTGGAGCAAGGTCTATAGTGGAGGTTGAGTTGTAATTAAATCTTTTTGAAATATTACGGTCCTTGATTTCAAAATCAGTTCGATTAGCAAATTTAAGAAATCGATTGTCTCTTGGTCTTTTTATAGAACAGTTTCAGACTTGGTGATGAGCATTAAAGTCACCACACAAGATAGTATTGGATCCAAGTTGCATAATATTTTCAAGATCTAATGTGTGGATCAGATGTAACTGGGACATTTATAGATGCAATGGTAATTGGATTCAGATTATGAAAGTTTAAGGAGATAATAGAGAGTTTTTGCATATCGTACGTTAGTTACCGTTGGACGTTCGTTAGCTTTTTCTCCCTAGCGCGCATGCTCATAGGAAACATTGTACTATTGCGCATGCCTATCTGTTATATTGCACTACTGCGCATGCGATTTGAAAGCAGTTGAAAGCATTTCTGAAAAACAAACATGGCTGACAACTGATGAATAGATGAGGAGTTGACTAACTGTGAAACACGGAAAGCAGAAATTAAACGCTATAGACTACATTTAAATAAATTAAAATATTTTTTTGATTAGTCTAGGATCTTGTACAAAGAAAAATGTGAAATGTGCGAGCAATTAATCTTAAATAAAAATACTTTTTTTTTTTTTTTACTTATCAGCTGACTCATCAACGATGATGCAACGGACATACATATACGATCTACGAATCACGAAAGTAAGTTTTCCAGTTTATTTGTTACATTAAAAATATTCTATAATGTAGTTTAATTTCTTAACATAACTATATTTAATGCTAATTAATTCTAAAATTCTCATGATAATCTGTTTAAACTTAATTAATTTTCACTCAGATATATAAATATATTTTGTAGTTAGATAGATACTCAAACATCATTATAGGCAAAACTTATGTTATATGAATGAAAATCGATTAAGC
>BPLR01002123.1:0-49635 GCA_021605095.1 Caerostris extrusa
TTTTCACAAAGAGATTTGTTTAGAGGTGAGACAAACAAGTTGTTTATAAATTTCATTGATAAACATCCGTAATACCAACTGTTCCCCATATCCATATCTACGTTTTTTGAATTTAAATATGTTAATGCATATTTTTACAACTTTAAATTGTTATTATTTTCTAGTAAAATGAATTAAATTTTAAATAAAGAACTGGGTTAACTTTTAATCCCTTCCAGATTACAATGTAAATAATTGAATATAATGGAGCTGGAGCATTGAATGGTATGATGAAATTCTTATGGGGAAAATCTAAAGTATGAATCAATTTGTATTGTTAGGCATTTGCATTATATAAAATAATAGGTGCTTTTCAACCGCTCTTTGAACTGCTGCGAAATTTGACTTTTTAATTGTTGGTATAGCTCTTGCAATAAGAAGTAAGAATGATTGCTTGGTTTTTTTGGCTGAATTAATATATAATTTGAATTTTAAAATTAATTCTTTTTAAATAAATTATTCTTGATAAACTAATGAGAAAAAAATAGCAAGGAAAGTATATTTTCATCAGTTTAAAAATTTTTAAATTTTTATATTTTAAATTATTTTTTGCTTTTATTGTTTTTAAAGAATAAAACTTCTTTAACGTTGTTGATTCAATTAACATTCGGAAAATAGGAAATGAGCAGCTTAATTGTATCTTAAAAATCTTTTTTAACATCTGTTTTTAAATAAATGTTAGTGAAAAGTATTTTAATGAGTGAAAGTGCACAATTGCTAATTTTCTTAGAAATGTAAAATATAATAGTTTGACTTTAAAATTAAAAACAATTTAATGTGAATAAAAAATGGAAAATAAATAAATAAATAAATAAACCCCGCTGTTGTATGGCAATATACATAGTTTAAATATTAATAAAGATTAAAATCATAAAGGACCCTATGCTTGCATTTAATTCCTTATTAAACGTTCTTGAATATCAAAATACACATTTAAACTAATGATAAATTAAAATATCATTTAGCCTGTGTTTGTTATATTTAAACAAAAATTAGAAATGTTCATACTTAAAGAATTTTAAGATAATTGATTTAGGAAAACATTTCAAAATGATAAAATATTTTTAATATGCATGTATTTTAATTTGAAATTAAACAAACTTTGCAAGTGGGAATGTTAAGAAAAATGTTTCTTTTTAAAATTAGAAAAATGTTTATTTAAATTATTATAAATTTTAAAATTAAATTATAAATTGTTTATTAAATTTAATTATTATTATATTATTTTAATATTTATTTTTTAAATATTATTTTAATATTAAAATATTTATTAATTTTTTTTTTAATATTTAAGTATTCAAAAAAAATATTTAAATATGTTTTTCATATTTAAATTTTTTAAAACTATTTTTAGATAATTAGGAATGCTTATTCTATTATTTTTTACATCTTGATAATAATAATAATAATAATAATAATAATGAATCAAAAATAAACAACGAAAATAATCTGCAAAAAAAACAAACGAAAGAAAAAAAAAAAAAATATTTTTATTTTTTTTTTTTTTCTCTTTTTTTTTTTTTTTCCATAATGGAATGCAAAAAAAAAAAGTTTCTTTGCTTCTGACATCTTGAGTGAAATTCCATTGTTTAACCAAATTGACTCTGTAATCGCGATTACAATAGAATAACGAAAAAAAGAAATATCTAATTGAAAATGTAGAAGGATTATCATGTACTGTCACAAATAATGAAAAGTATTATGCATGATAAATGAACTCAAGGTCGTAAGGAGATTTTGTAATTTTGCATGACTTTCTGGTATGCTAGTGGATTAAAATGTCTAGTACAGTTGACACTTCAGTATTGAAATTAATCAGAAAATAATTTTTACTTTGCAATTGTTTAAAGAAAGTTTAATCAGATGAATGTGCATTTTTTACTTTCTTTTATTGTGAAAAGTTTGGATAAAAATTAAAGTTGATTTTGAATTTTGATAAATTTATCTCGTTGATGCATTTTTATAATAAAAAAAAAATGCTTTTAAAAAGATTTATAAAATAATATTTTTTTAATAAAATAATAAGAATAAGAAATATTTAATATTTAAATATAAAAAAAATAAAATTTTTAAATAAATTAACATTTAAAATTTTTATAATTTTTAAAATTTTACAATATAATAATTTTAAAAATTAAAAATCATTTTGTAAAAAATATTTTCTAATAAAATATTTTTTGTGTTAATATTTATATTAGATTAGATAGATTCTTAAAAATGTGTAAAATAACTTATAATTTTGTTTTTAATAAAATGTTAAAATATATTTTTAAGAATTATCGATTTGAAAAAAATTGTTTAAAGTAGATAAATTAATTCAAATATATCAATAAATGTTGATTTCTGCTAACTTTAAAAATTAAATAAACTAATATGGAATATATTATTTGTGATTTATTTTTAATTGAAATGTGATCATAGCTTTTTTATAATATTTATGAAATGAAAAATCAATATTTTGAATTTCGAAAATCACCAGATTATCTTAAGTTTAATGATATTTTAAAAAAACAAATTAATTAAAATAAAATAAATAAATAATAAATAATAAAATAAAATAAATAAATAATAAATAATAAAATAAAATAAAAAAAATAAAAAATAATAAAAATAAAATAAAAAATGATAAAAATAAAATAAAAAATGATAAAATAAAATAAAAAATAATAAAATAAAATAAAAAAAAATAATAAAATAAAATAAAAAGTAATAATAAATAAAATGAATAAATAAAAAAATAATAAAATAAAATAATAAAATAATAAAATTAAAAAAAATAATAACAAAAAAAAAAATACAGAAAAATAAAATAAAGTAAAAAAATAAAATAAAAAATAAATAAATAATAAAAAATAAATAAATAAAAAAAATAAATAATAATAAAAAAAATAAAAGAAAAAAATATAAATAAAAAAAATATAATTATAAATAAAATAAAAATATAAATATAAATAAAAAAAATATAAATATAAATAAAAAAAAATATATATATAAATAAAATAATATAAATATAAATAACAAAAAAAAAAAATATATAAATATTTTCGTTTATTAAAAGAATTTAAATGATGATGATAATCAAATATTTCTTAAAAGTTAAAACTATTTCAGTACTTAAAAAAATTACGTGTGACCTTTGGCCTTTTACTGTTATCTTTAAACTTCTATTCACGCGTAAATAACTTTGACATCTCACGTTACATTTTATTCAAAATCTATAAAAGCTTGTCTAGACCATTAACCCCGTCCGAAAACATTAATGACGGCCACCAGAAGCGATCAACTTAATGTCCAGTCAAACGGTTAGCGTTTGAGTGGCCTATCGTGTTATGTCAGCGGGTCGCGAGGACTCCATTTACAGACCAGCCATCGCCTGTTTATTAAAGTCGGTGGTCATGGTCTTTGCGGAGCGTGGTCACGTGGTCATAAAGAATGGAAATCGATCGCTTCCGCCTGTGTCATTAACAAATCAAACGGAATGGGGTTCGCGCGTTTAAATGCTAAACTATTGTTAGCATGTCAATTGTCGGTATACAGTGTGGCGGCTCCTTTAAGGTTTTTGTTCTTCTGTAGTATTTGCATAGGAGTGTTTCGCGATTTTCTCTCTTTGTCATTAGTTCTCCGATTTGGATTTATGGAGACGACACTGTAAGTAATGTGCAGTTTCTTGTATATGTTATTAAAATGTTTCTTAAATATTTCAGAGGTACAAATTTATAGTCAACACTTTAGTACCTATATCATTAAAGATTCTGCTAATCGTTTTAAAGTTATTTTAATGTTAATATTTAGAAGCTTTCATAGCGAGAGTGGTAAGCTGTAGCTGTATTATCTTAAGGCAAGTTGTAGCCACATTTCAGGAAAAAAAAAACATTTGGAGCTATTTATTTTTATTTGAGTGCCATTTATTTATTTGAAAGAGCCTTTCACATGACTTTTCAATGACCATCTTTGTCCTATAATATGCTTACAAAATGGAGTTCTTGAATATTCTTATTTATTAATACAAATTTATAGTCAAAATTTAATACACATATCATTAAAGATTCTTTCCAATTATATTTAAAAAGTTATTTTATTATTGATATTTAGAATCTTGAATAGCGAGAAGGGCTAGCTGTATTGTCTTTGAACGCCACATTTCAGAAGAAATATTTGAGAGCCACTTATTTATTATTTGAATGCTATTTATTTATTTGAAAGAACCATTTAATATTTTAAATTTTTTTTTTTCTTTTAACTGAGATTGTGCTAATTTCCCTAACAAGTCATCAACCAAACTTTCAATGGTTAATTGACGTAAAGCACCATAAAATAAATCTAAAAGATTATATTTACGAAATTATTTGATAGATTTAGAACTAGAATAACATTTTTATTTTTCTGAATATACTATAACAATAAAAATGAAATTATTACTTCTAGATTTTGATCTGTTTTAGTTTGCCGTATTCCATACATATGCATTTTATTTGCATTAGAGACAACTCAGTAGCTTGCGAGAATTTGGCTGTGGTTACCTGTGTTCTATAATATGCTTACAGAATGGAGTTCTTGAGAATTCTTATTTATTATTACAAATTTATAATCAACATTTATATCTATATCATTAAAGATTCTACCAATCGTATTTAAAAAGTTACTTTAATATTAATATTTAGAATCTTTCATAGCGGGAAAAGGCTAGCTGTATTATCTTTGAACGCCACATTTCAGGCCAAAATATGTGAGAGCAATTTAATTTTTATTTGTATGCCAATTATTTATTTGAATATTATTTTTAATTTTTATAATTATTCTTTTAACTAAGATTGCGCGAATTAATCAATCCTAATAAGTCATCAACCAAATTTTCAATGGCTGATTGACGTAAAGCACCAAAAAATAAATCTAAAAGATTTCATTTACGAAATTGTTTGATAAATTGAGAACTAGAATAAAATTTTGTTTCATATAAAGAAAAGAATGAATTGGGGCTTCTAGATTTTGATCAGTTTTTAGTTTATTTATTTCACATATGAATTTCCTTTTGCATTAAGTCATCTCAGTCGTTTACGAGAGCTGGGCTGTGGCCATCTGTTTTATAAAATGCTTACAAAATAGAGTTCTTGAGAATTTTAGTGTTAAGTCACGTTAGATGGAAGTTTATCACTCGATCATAAAGGATGGTCCCATGTGGTCTAGTGGTCAGGACTCTTGGCTTTAACCCAGGTCATAAAGAATGAAAATTGTATTGCTTCCGCCTGTGTCATTAAGAAATCAAAGAAATACGATGTTTTAGAGATAATTGTATCTATTGTAGTCTTTCGCAGGAATATAGTGCTGGTCCTTTAAAATTTTAGTTCTTCTATTCATTCTGCTATTATTTGAGTAAAGTCATTCGTGAATTTTAAGTTGTCTTAGCTTACAGATGTGTAATTATATGTGCAATAATGTGATAAATTTTTTTATTTTCTATTTTTTAATTCAAAAAAATTAATAAAATATGTACTGAATTTCTGATTCTTCTATAAAACCTCTTTCAATCTTTTTAAAAAATACATTGTATTGTTAATACACTGAAGTGACAAAAGTCATGGGATAGCAATATGCAAATTTTCAGATGGCAGTAGCATCGTGTAGAAAAGGTATAAATGCGCAGTGCTTTCTCAGAGCTTTCATTTCTGTTCAAGTTATTCATGTGAAGAGGTTTTTCACGTGATGATGACCACACGGCGGGAATTAACAGACTTTGAACGCGGAATGTTAGTTGGAGCTAGACGCATGGGTTATGCCATTTCGAAAATCGTTAGGGAATTCAACATTCCCAGATCCACTGTGTCAAGAGTGTGCCGAGTATGAAATTTCAGGCATAACATCCCACCATGGACAGCGCAGTGGTCGACCGCCTGCACTTAACGACCGAGACCGGCGACGTCTGCAAGAGTCGTAAATTCTAACAGACAAGCAACACTGCGTCAAATAACCGCATAAATCAATGTGGGACGTACAAGGGACTTGTCTGTTAGAACTGTCGGAGAAATTTGGCTTTCTTGGGCTATTCCAGCAGAAGACCGACTCGAGTGCCTTTACTGACAGAACGACATCGCTTTTAGCGACTCTCATGGGCACGTGGGCATATCGGTTGGTCCCTAGATGAATGGAAAACCGTGGCCTGGTCTGATGAGTCACGATTTCAGTTGGTAGAGCTGATGGTAGGGTTCGAGTGTGGCGCAGACCCCACGAAGCCATGGACCCAAACTGTCAGCAAGGCACTGTTCAAGCTGGTGGTGGCTCCGTAATGGTGTGGGCTATTTTTTCATGGCATGGATTTGGTTCTCTGGTGCGACTGGACCGAACATTGACTGGAAATGCTTATGTTCAGCTACTTGGAGATCACTTGCAGCCATTCATGGACTTCATGTACCCAAACAACGATGGGATTTTTATGGATGACAATGCGTCATGTCACGGGGCCACAACTGTTCGCGGTGGTTTGAAGAACATTCTGGACAATTCCAACGAATGATCTGCCAACTAGATCGTCCGACATGAATCCCATCGAGCATTTATGGGACATCATCGAGAGGTCTGTTCGTGCCCAAAATCTGCACCATCAACGCTTTCACAATTATGGACGTCTATCGAGACAGCATGGCTCAATATTCCTGCAGAAGACTTCCAACGACTTGTTGAGTCCATGCCACGTCGAGTTGCTGCACTTCGCCGGGCGAAAGGAGAGCCGACACGATATTAGAGGTATCCCATGACTTTTGTCACTTCAGTGTATGTACCACTTTACACAAAACGTTGCATATATGTAGAGTATATTCAAAGTCTATGAAAATTGTTATTAATATCAATATTCAGTATGTATACAAGCAAAGCATTTGTAACATTCAATCATTTTTAAAATAAATGATTATTCTTTGCGGAATACATTTTGAAATCAGAAAAATATAAACAATAAAAACATAAGCAGAAAACAGTTCCATCTTAGTTCGTGGAATATTTCTGTAATATGCTTTATTAATTTAACAAATGAATGGGTTGATTTCTTTAATTTAAAAATGTTTTTCCTTATTCTATTTAATAATGATACCATATATTGTATAAAAAGAAAAAAAAACTCTGATACCGCCAAAATAGTGTGCTTCTTATGTATATTTACGTAATATATCATGTAAAACATATTAAAGACACATTTAAAAAATAACTTGAGTGCAATAAAATAATTAAGAAATTATATATTAAAACTTTATGATAAGCAACAATAAATTTCTAATGTTTTAAAATCATTTAACTATTTGTGATTTCAATTTCCCATTCATGTCTGTCTCAAGCTCTATTTTGAATTTTTAGGATTTAATATAATCATTTATCTCTAATATTATTAGAGTACATTAATATCACTATTTTATTATTATTATTGTTTTCTTTTTTTTTCTTAAGACTAAGAAAATTGTATTAGAGTTATTTTAAATGTTTAGAAATGCTCCACATATTAAAGATTATGGATTTGAGAATTTTTTTTATAACGCTATAAAATGTTCTAGTGTTTTACATAGAAATGTAATTACATTTTGTTTGTATTGAAAAAATATGATCGTCGTTCTCATAAAGTATTAAAGATTATTTGTGCTTCTGAGTATTAGGAAATTGAGTTTCATTTCTTGCTCCTACTGTTTATTTCTAGTTATCATTTGAACAGAATTTTATTCCTCACCAGCTGTATGCACAGTTTACGCAACCTCGAACGCGCGTTCTTTCGGATATTTCGCAGCATTGACATACTGATGTCAAGAAAATATTTGAGCACATTTATGTCATTTTGCGTAAGCATTTATTTGCACGTACCTTTTAAAAGACAAGAAATTAATCTCTTAGAGATGACAGAATTCATCGGTATATATATTAAGTAGTATTAAAAGAAAGCTTTTAAATGAAATTGCATAAAATTTTGTATAAGAGTTAAATATTTTTTACATTAAAAATGAAAAACTTCATTTAAATGAATTTCCTTAAGAACTTAGCAATTCATTACTCGCGCCTTACAAAACTGTTAAGAGGAAATTTTTTTTTGTGTGTATAGATTTAGATTGAAAGAATTTGGAAGACTTTTTGGAGAATATGGGGAAATAATTAATTCTAGCTCACAATTTCTAGATTTGTTCACCCTTAATTAAATAAAATTAACACAATTTCTAGATTTGTTCACCCTTAATTAAATAAAATTACATTATATAGCATAGCGAAAGGATATATTGTAATGCTTTAAAATTCCGTGTCTGTCAAAGCATATATTTTTTTATAAAATAGGATATTTATCTCAAATTAATAAATTAATATATATTAAATAGTTAATTAATATTAATTATAATTATCTTCAAGCTACACGCGCCACCTGGGTAGTGCTAAGTGGGTAACGTCGGTGCACTTGGGCCTGAATGGCCGAGTGGCTAGCGCTCTGGCGCTCGGTACCACAGGTTTCGGGTTCGAATCCTGGCGGTGCCATGGATGTTTGTAGTGGTTCGAAATCCACTTTGAGCCGTAGGTCCCTGTCTAACATGATGGTAGAGCGTTGCGGGGGGTATTGTTACTCCGCGCCCGTAGCTTATCCTCGAGCTACACGCACCTCCTTGGTAGTGCTAAGGGAGTAACGTCGGTGCAGCGCTTTGCCTTAAGGCATCTAAGACAACTTTTTGTCATCTGCATTAGAACAAAACAGAAAATTAAATAAAATTTATGGTTGATGGATATAAAATATGAGAAATATTTTATATATAGTACTTTTTGTATTCTGTATTGTAACTGCAAATACTTAATAGAATATTATTTATGGTTCATGCTATATATAATACTTTCATCGTATCTTGTACAAAATTTTCTAAATCTTCTGCATATTTTAAATATATTCCTGTTTTAAATGTCTTCTTGTTTCGCCTGCAGTATTATTGCTTTCTTCCTTGTTATTTTACACTCACAATGTAAGCATAAAAGAATTTCTAAAAATCTTTGATGTCACAGTAATGAGTTAACAAGGGAATAATTAAAAGAATTTCAGTCGTAATAATGTTTGTTAATGCAGGTTTTTATGATGAAATAAAAATTTAACCAAAGTTAGAATGCAGTTAAAAAAACCCCATGAGGTTGTTATTTAAATTGTGGTTGCTTCTTTTATTTATGGTTTTAATTACAGTTTTGCCTAACAAATTTTTTTATCCCTCTAATTTGTGTTTATTTTTAAACAAGTAATATAAAAAAATTTTTTTTTAATCAATTCCTACTCTTTTTTCACTATATTGCAGAAAAGTCTTTTATAAGTAATTTTCATTCATTTTTAAGTTTATCTGGTGCCATCTATAGGCAGATACATGCAACTGAAATCTTAAAAAGAAACTAAAATTAATTAATTAAATTTAATTACTGAATTAATATTTGAAAAAAATTGTATTAACATTAAGTGTCATCCACTATAAGTTAAACAAAACATATTTGAACTTGAGTGGACGAATAAAAAGTATTTTATGAACGATTGAAAATTTGAACAAGATATATATAGGGAGAGTGTGAGCTAATAGAAGGAATTGAAAAAAATGAGCTATTCAAAATGAAAAATCGTTTGTTTCCTCGCCCCTCTTTTTTTCTAAATAAGACCCACTCAATATGTAGTTATTTATATTGATAAAAATTTTACACATAGATTCATAGATAATTTTTTGGTTATTAATGATTTATTTGTTATTTATTTTACATAAATTTCATAAAAATTATTACAATTTCAATCACATAATTTTGGATTGTTAATGATTTATTGGCTATTTATTTTATTCGTCACTGTTTATAATCCTTACTTTATTGGAATTTTTGCGATTTCGCCAAACAAACAATGTCTAAAATAGCTGATGTTGTTTTTTAAAAATGTGAGAACGACGCTAAATAAACAGAAAGATAGGTTTACGGTTTTTTCTGGTAATGAAATGATTCTTGTTTCTAATTGATACATTTAATTAATTAGTAAAATGTCAGAAAAAAACACGTGAAAACGTCTGCAAAGCATTAAAAATATTCGTGCTGTTGTTGTTTTTGTTGTTTCTTATCCCACTTGATAGACAGCAACATCTTAACCAAGTCCAAGAGCCCGTGTGGTCTCATGAAAGGTTTTTGGTTTGTCGCTTTATGGTCATTTGTGCACATTTTTTGGCTAGTTAGACCGGGACCTACAGTATAAAGTGAATTCTGAACCACTCACAAACATCCATGCTACTGCCAGGATTCGAGCTTCAAGCCTGTGGTTCCAAAAGCCAGAGTTCCAACCAATTGGCCATCAGACCGCGTCTCATGGAAGGAGGGGAAAGGGGGAGGCAGTTTCTGTTTTGATGGAACAAACGTTAGAAAGGAAGGTAGAAGTCTGACTTGGCTCCGTGACGCTGACTTTTTACGGGTAGGGTTGTCGGCCTTATTCCCAACGCTCTGCAGTCATTTTTAGACCGGGATCTACAGTTTTAAAGTGGATTCCGGACCACTACAAACATTCACGCCAGGACTGGAACCTGAAACTTGTGGCACCGGGCGCCAGAGCTATAGTCACTCTGTCATCAGGACTCAAAAATATTCTTAAAAGGTATGAAACAGTGAAAATTACTAACATACCATTTTTCGGTGAAGAACACAAAATAACCGTAATATTTTTGTTATATACTTAAAACACTATTAAAAAGTGACGCAATAATATGTGTAAATCGAAAAGTTTATCAGTCAACATTTATCCAAAATTCAAAATCTTTTCTACCTTCAAATGTTACATAAAATCAAGTTAAGTATCTTTTATCCAACAATCGATTTGTTATGGAAGCTTATTTGGTAGTTGCAATAAAATAAGGAATTAATCCTTAAAAGTTGATTGTTTGACAAGTTTCAATAAAAGTTGGTGAACCATGACGTAACACGCATGTTAACATTTCCCTCTCAAGCTTTGTCTGAAACATTATGCAACAGAAAATTAATGGGGGATTTTATTGTCTTAGTCGTCCAACTTTTCAATTTATGACAATTTAATTAAAAGGATTTACGTTCATTCTTTGTCTATTTACTATAACAGGAAAAATTATTATATTTATTAATTTGTGAATGGAGTTTAACTGTATTTTTAGAAATAAAAGGAATAATTCAGTTATTTTAAAATTTGTTTGAACATAATTTGATATGTTTCAGTATTGTATAAATATACAACACTGAAACAACATGAATATAGAAGTGAATATAAAGTGAATATGAATATATCATTATTATCAATAGCACTACAGCCCATGATGGTCCAGGGCTTTCCTTTGAAGATATTTCCAAGCATTCCTCTGGGTGACAATGGTGCTTCAATTTTTAATCTTTAGTACTGCAAAATCTTTTCAACTGCGTCTATCCATTGCAACTTCGGTCATCCTCTTCCTCTTTGTCCCTGTGGCTTTGCCAAAATGAACCTTTTACAGGGTTTAAATCATTCATTCTAATTATATGAGCAGCCTAGTTAAATTTATTGATCTTAATAAATTTTATAATATCTGGTCTTTATAGCATTTATAAACTTCTGCTTTGTACCGTCTTCTCCAACAATCACTTTCTTTAACGCCTCCAAGAATAGCTCTTAAAATTTTCCGCTCAAACCTATTCAAATGGACCTCATCAGATCTTGCCAAAGTCCAAGTTTCAGAGCCATAGATCAAAATAGGTTTAATAAGAGTTTTATATAACAAGAAGAATATTAATATAGAAGTATGAACATATGAATGCATTGTCAGTAACATTGTATGAATAATCTTTAAATAATAATAGATGAAAATTCGAACTAGTTGAGTTTCACAAATTTAAATGAAAATTGAATAAAAATATTAATTTCGCAAAACATTAGATACTTTATAAAATTTATTTTCTTTCTTCCTTAGAATATTTTTTTACTTCAAATTTTAATACGTGACATGTGATAAAGAGAAGGACTTTTTTTTTTACATAAAATCAGTTTTTTTTTACAGGAAGTTATTATTGGATTGCTTATGGTGAAAAATATTTATCTCTTAGCCGGCATTGAAGAATAATGTAAATAAATATATATCAGCGGTTAGTCTGATTACATCTATCAAGAAATTACTTTCTAAGAAGTAATATTTCCTTAAGGACAATAATTCAAGCACGTTTTTTCTCTAACTCCAATGAAAACATTTTGAAAATTAAGTAAATTACGTGTTATAAACAGCATTCTCAACCTTTTTTTTCCCCACATTACTATTTCACGTCATAAAAAGAAAAAAAAAAAAATGTTTCCAGACGTAATCGTTTTTTCTTTCTTAGAATCCATTCATTGAACCTGCGTGAAGAATAACGTGTGTCAGTGCTGTGGTTCATGACGTTGAAGAATGATCCGTTGTAGATCTCTTGTTTGCGAAGGTTATTCTGTTATAATAGGATCTACCGGTGACCTCTGTTAGTTCGCAAGCTTTGGACTTAGCGAAATGCTGCCAGCATTTATGATTTTGAAGGCCGAAGGCTATATTTCCTAGGCTCAGTTTTTAGAAAAAATCTTTTTTCATGCGAGATTCATTTCCGTGTTGTGTTTATAAATTTAAAATGGATGCATTTTCATTGAAATTATTAGTTTTCAAAACTTTTTGATGACACTCTAGCCCAAGAGTGGCCAACCCAAATTATCTTGCTGGCCACTTTGAAATGCATCCTAACTCTGCGGGCCGCATATAAAATTATATATCCCCGTATTAGATTTAGGCTCACTATAGACATTTTTATATTCACATTATAACCTGTTATACTAGATGTTCCAAGATGCGCGTGCATTATGAGTTCGCGGAATATAATTTAATTGTTCTGTGTACTCGTAAATAAACCAGGCAATATCTATCATATATACTCAAGAATATTATTTTTAAAAGCAAAGTTTATTTTTTTTTTTCATAATTTCGACGGTTAATTTTTGAATATATGGATGCACAAATAATGATTTTTTTGATATATTGGTTCTTACTTTTTTGACCATTATAAAATAAATATATTTTGTAAAAGTGTGATAAATTTCACGGGCAGGGAAAATATTCAAAGCCGCGGGTTGGACACCCCTTCTCTAGCCAATCTTAATTTATAAGGCCTACTTCTATAATTCTGACTTTCTCGAGAAATTCCTTTTAAATTACAGAGTGGATTTTTCGAATATTCAGAAACACAATCTGCTGTCCCCTGGTGCAGAAAAACCTACACCAGGTCAAATAGACCCCGTCGCAGGCGACTGGTCCATGGTTAAAGGGTAATATGCCGCTTCACCTTAGCGAAGACTGACTAAACCTCAAGACAGCACTCTACTATCACATTAGACCGGAATCTACGATTTAAAGTGGATTATAAACCACTACAAACATTCATGCCCCACTCCGGGTTTCAAACCCGAAAACAGCGGCACCAAGTAGCAGTAGCAGAGCGCTAGACACTCGGCCATCCAGGGCCCACAATAATCTTTAATACTTTATAAGAAGGACGATAATTTTAAAAGATACTTCCTTGGTATAGTAGCTAACCTTTCGTAGACATTCAATACATTGAAGTTGACTAAATTTAAATAAAGAAGGCCTGATAAACAAAAAAACTATGTAAAAAGTAATTTTTCAAGAATTTAATTTGTTACAATTTACAATGAATGAATTCTGATGCCAATATTTTTTAAGAAGTACAGTAATTTTGTATTGACATAAAAAAAGTTAATGATGTTAAAAAAAAAAAAAAAAAACCTTGACGACTTATATTAAATTTTAGACTTATCCAGATAATTATATAGTTTACTTCAACCATATTTGGTAAGAAGAAAATGGCAGGGTTGTGCTAAATAATTGTGCTGAGGAGAAATGGTCAGTAGGCCGGGAGACTCTCATCCGGGAAAGTACAGCGCAACTGATGCTGCCGCTGAAAACGTTTAGTTTTGTAATCTCTCATTCCGAGAGGAAATATATTTAGCACAACTCTGCGTATAAGTTGGCCTACAGACTCCCACCCGGAGAGGAAGTATATTTCACGCATACCGTTCGTACCTGAGTATCGGGGTTTTGGTTTAGAAATGGAATCCTTCCACGAATCTATAATTATCTTTCTTTAAATATATTACAATATTGTATGTGTGTGGCGTTTGTGCATGTGTAAATAAAGCTGTGAGTTCTCAAACTCACTCGCGTTTCAAGCCTCAACCCAAACACTCAATCACAATGCAGCATCAGTTGATGGTCAGTCATGATGATCAGTCATGATGCAACTTAGCCTGCACAACCGACAACAGCAGACTATTTTTACAATAGAGCTTAATTTGAAATAAAAGTGATGTTTCAATTATCGTTATTATTAGCTATCATTGCCTTAATTGCCTTAAAAATGAATTAAATAAATTCAGCAACAATAATTTTGAAGTACACCAAAATAATCACACAAAAATAATTTTTGTTAAGTGTTATGCAGGCTAAGTTGCATCATGTATTTTAATACTACACCTTTACTCTTGAATTGACCTTGGTTTACTCTGAGCTCGATGACCTACTGCTGCTGTTCTGTTCCAAACACAACTGCATTTACTTTCTCCTTTGAAGAAGTTAAACAATGAAGTTGAAATTATTTTCAAATAGAATATTACATTTATAGCTTAGGATTCTTCATTTGCTTTATTTATTGCTACTTCATTTGTCATTAATTTCATAAAGAATTTTGTAATAAATCAATATAAAAATGACAAGTTTTTCAACTTTTAAAAAAAGTGTTAACCAAAATTTAATAATATTTTTAAAAATATTCTCTCCAATATAATATTTTTACACACACTCCTGCATAAAATTTTCAATATGTAAAAAAAATTCATTTGAAATCTTGAGATTTTTTTTTAAATTAAAACTTGATGATGTTGGAATTTTTAAGTTATTTTAATCAGTTGCATTTAATTCTGTAGATTCTTTTTGTTGAATAATATTGCAATTTTTCGTTATGATTCTCTGAAAAATTAAAAACATTTAATTTAATAATTTAATGTTGCTTATAAAACAGGTTAAAATAATTTATTCAAAAGAAATAAGTTTATTGCATGAAAATTAAAATTTTTAAAACGATTGATTCCATTTTAAAAGATAAATAGTAAATCTTACAAACTTTCTTCATTGGCGCAACAGCCCCATGGTCGGCTAAGGCGGTCTGCCGACTGGCAGATTTCGAGACAGGAGATGTTTCCTTTTTACAGGGTAGGGTTGGCAGTGTACAGTCATGTTAGAGATTGGACCTATTGTTTAAAGTGGATATTGAACCACTACAAACACCCATTGAACCACCGGGACTCGAACCCAAAAAACCTGTGGAACCGTGCGTCAGAGCGCTAGTCACTCAGCCATTAGGTTCCAGCAACATCCTAAGGATAGTTTTATCAAGGATTATAGGATAGGATAGGAAATCTTTAGGATATTACAAATTATGTTATTTGATGATTTTATTCAAGTCGAAAACAAATCTAGCTACATATTCAGATAGCATGAACTAGACAGAATATCTTTTCATTTAATTTTAATGTGTAATATATAATCTCCATTAAACACTCGGTCATCAGGCACTCACCATCAGTCTCGTTAGTCACTCGGCCATCAGGCCATCATCATAAGTCTTAATCATTCGACATCAGGCCATCATCATGAGTCTTAATCATTCGACATCAGGCCATCATCACAAGTCTTAATCATTCGACATCAGGCCATCATCATGAGTCTTAATCATTCGACATCAGGCCATCATCATAAGTCTTAATCATTCGACATCAGGCCATCATCATAAGTCTTAATCATTCGACATCAGGCCATCATCATAAGTCTTAATCATTCGACATCAGGCCATCATCATAAGTCTTAATCATTCGACAAGGCCATCATCATAAGTCTTAATCATTCGACATCAGGCCCCATTACAAACGTTCAGTACTTAAAAATAAGGGCCTGATGGCTGAGTGGCGCTCCCTCGGTACCACAGTTTTCGGGTTCGAGTCCCGGCGATACCATGGATGTTTGTAGTGGTTCGGAATCCACTTTAAATCGTAGGTTTCGGTCTAATAGGATCCTAGAGCCTTTGCTTGTGGCATAAAGATAACTGTCTAAGTATTTGATACCTGCATTAGCAAAAAAAATTGCTTAAAAATATATGTCAGCATTTAAAATTTTTTTATTTGTATTTAAATAAAGATTATTAATTGAAATTTAATTTCGAAGAAGATTGAATTTTACACGGTTTCGTTATTTTATTGCTTTGCGTTTAGCTAATTTTTTTTTGTCATTATTCAAATTATTTATTATTATTTTTTCCACATGCATTTAACGAAATTTGAAATTACCCAGAACTCTTATTCTGTTTTTTATTGCGGAAACAAAACAAAACAAAAAAAAAAAAAAAAAAAAAAATTATTCATGATTCCTAGGAAACTTTTTTTCATGGTCCGTAATGATTAACAAGTCTAATGTATTATGAAGAACTCGCAATAGTTTGCGAAATATTTTTGCTCGCTCGCGTTTTTGGAAGCAAGACTTAGTCGGCAAAGGGTTGTGTGTGACGCATTTGCTATTCTTACCAAGGTGAAGGCCAGTGTGTCTTCCTAAAAATGAATTCAATGCTATTCAATGAGGTGCCATTACTGAACTATTAAAATATCAAGGTCACCGCAAGGACACCCGTGCGCATTGCTGATCGGGTTAATAAGACTCTTATGAAGAAACAGGATTCCATTGCCTCATCAAATCCAGGTCACAGCGAAGAATTGTGGCCTCTCTGGAACAAACAGCCGCCAATATTTGCACATCTGAAGATGAAGTAATTCAATATTCCTAGCTTAGAGGTCCGGATCCTCACGACTGTCTCCAACGCTGCAACGTTGGGATTGTTCTCAAATTGCATAAACATTGTAACACGAATTAGTTGGGAAAAAAGACACATTGGTTATTCTTGAATAATATTTTTTATTGGGTAAAATGATGAATATTTTTTTTAGGAATAAGTCTTGTTTAAGAAGTTTGATGCTTTTTTTTAAAAAAAGTAGATATAAGTATTAAAGTTGCTATCTTTTTCGTGTCATTATAGATTTTACTTTTAATAAAGAAAGATCGATTTACTAAATTTCATTTTTAAATATAAAATATTATACAATACAGGAGGTGTTTTACTATCAAAGTGTAGGAAAGTTTTCATGAATTGTTAAAGTTATAAGTGCTATTTGAGAATGCGCTGCAAAGTAAAATGAATAAGTAAGTAATCTTTATTAACGATTAGAAAAGGTAATTTAAAATTATTTTCGATTATGATTAAAGATTATTCTAAAAATTCCCCGCCAGATGGCTAGCGTTCTGGTACCACAGATTTCAGATTTGAATCCTGGCAATGACATAGTAGATGTTTGTTAGAGGTTCGAATCCTCATTAAACTGTAAGTCATGGTTTAATTAGCCTAAAGTGTGTACAAAATGACCGTAAAGTGACAAACCAAACCAAATTATTCTGAAAATTCAGTGTAAAAGCTTTTATTCAATTAAGTCATTAGTATATAAATGCTTATTTACTGAAAGGTCTACAAATAACTGATAAAAAGATAAATGTTTTTAAATATTAAGTGTTTTCCAGAAATATCATTTAAAGATCTTCAAGTATTTTAACGTATTATAATGCAATATGAAATGTAATTATATTATTTTTAATGTATTTTTATAGTATTTAAATTTATTATTTAAGTAATATTTTAAATTTAATTTATTATGAAAATTTAAAATATGAAATATTTTTTTAATTGTAGGGCCTTTTTTTAATAAATATTGTCGAGAAAAAAAAAAATGATATAGATGTAGAAAATCTATTTTTTAAATAAAGAGATTTGTTTTGATATTTGCATCTAAATTCTTTTATGATTATTAAAATTAATTTTATTTATATCAAAGAAGCATCTGGTCTTTTCACTGATTTAACGCAATGGACTTGATATATCTTTTATGTATTTTTTATAGCATTTATGTAAATTGATAATTTATGAATTATTTATTTTTATTAAATGGTTTATTACCGTAATCATTTGAAATGTATTTTAAGAATTTATTTTATTTTACTGTGTTTTTCACAAAAACCTAGTGTTACACATTTTAAAACAACTAACAATTTCATGCCCATTACATTCAAATTCGTTTTTTATAGAAAAGCGTATATGCTGAAAAATCAACAAATAATTATTAAAAAAAAAAAGATAAATGCTTTTAAGTATTAAATTTTTTTTCCAGAAAAAAGCATTTAAAGATCTTCAAGTATTTTAACGCATTATAATGCAATACGCAATTTAATTAAATTATTTTTAATGTATTACTTATAGTATTTTAATTTATTATTTATTTAATATTTTTAATTTATTTTCATACGAGGGTTTAAAGTATGAAATATTTCATTTTAGTAGTAGGGCAATTTTTATTAAATGCTATTGAGAAAGCTAAACATGCTTTTAAGAACGTAAAAGATCAAGTTTTTTTTAAATAAAGAGATTGGTTTTGATATTTACAGATAAAAAATTTTATGAATATTAAAAATAATTCTAGCGATATAAAAGGAACATCTGAACTTTTTTGCTGATTTAACGTACTTGACTTGACATATCTTTTATATATTTTTTATAGCATTTATGGAAATTGATAATTTATGAATTATTTATTTTTTTATTAAACGGTTGATTGCCTGTTGATTGTATTATTTATAGTATTAGTTTATTAATATTTTTAATTTAATTTACTACGAAGGTTTAAAATATGAAATATTTAATTTTAGTAGTAGGGCATTTTTTATTAAATGCTATTGAGAAACAAAACTCGCTTTTTAATTAGAGACGTAGAAAAGTCTTTTTTTTTTTATTTAAAATAAAGAGATTAGTTTTGATATTCACAGCTAAATCTTTTTATGAATATTCAAAATAATTCTATTAATATAATATAATCATCTAGACGTTTTTGCTGATTTAGCGTAATTGGCTTGCCCCATCTTTTATATATCCTTTTTATAACATTTATTGATAATTTATGAATGATTTATTTTTATTAAATGATTGGTTACCCTAATCATTTGAAAAAAATTTTAGGATTTTTTTACATTTTTATATTTAAAAAAATAGATAAAAAGGTTCATAAACATTAGAAATAATTCTATTGATATATAAAAAAAATCTCACCGTTTTTGCTGATTTAACGCAATTGATTTGATATATATTTTATATATTTTTATAGCTTTTATGTAAATTGATAATTTATGAATTATTTAAATTAATAATTATTTAATGATTATTAAATTATTATTAATTTATGAATTATTTATTAAATGATTGATTACCCTAATCCTTTGTGAATATATTTTAAGAATTTATATTATCATGTTTGTCACAAAAACCCAGTGTTACACATTTCATAACAACCTACAATTTCCCGTCAGCCCTAGTTTACGTTTTCATCTTCTTCTTCGATCGCCCTCCAACCCGCTCAGGGTCAGAAACCCACGTGTTGAACCTTCTCAAGAAGATTTTATTTTCAACCACTCTGACCCTAATTATAGGTTAAACTAGTACGCAAACTATTACCGCCCACCTTGTTAAAAAACTCCACATCTATATCACAATTCAGTTGTCTCTTGTAGGCCGCTCTGTCTTCTTTTTCTTTTTCCCCCTTCTGTCTTTCCTTTTTTTTTCTTCTTCTTCTTCAACATACGAGGCGCATTCTCCCAGAGATGACGCCCAATCCACGATATTAAAATAAAGTGAGAGGGGGAACAACTCTGACAGAGAGAGTCCTAATGAAATAAAAGTTGGGATCTTTTAAGGTGTTGGGAAGCTGACGATTAACAACGGTGCGTGCGTGCATGCAGGCAGGGCAGACTATATATTATTTGTAAGGGCGTCAGAGTCTGTTTTTGCCTTTTGTGGAGGCCCGCCCACGACTGCAGCCTAGTGAGTGTGGTGTTTGTTTAAGAGACGTCCGTGTCTCTTCCTTTCTTGTTCGACGGCGCTCTCTGAGGAGACAACTGGTGATTGCATTTGCTTTTCCTTCAAAATGCTGTCAGACACGCCGATAAATGTGCAAAATAGAATACCTCAATACGAGTGGGAGGCCATACATTATACTGAAGGGAAAAATATGTTAATTAATTTTTTTAATTTTACAAAATGCCATTGATGAACAGAAATTTTAAATTAAAAAAAAAAAAAAAAAAAAATTGATTTGCAACATATTTTAAAAGAATTGAGGAACTAATCTAGGCAAATTAAAAATCATGCATTCCAATTTATACTTATTTAATGCATTCCAATTTCTTCAACGCACTTATGGAATGAATTTCAGGTTACTTAAGCCGCTCATTAAATACATTTAATACAGGTGCATACTTGCTATTATAAAATAAAAGTAACGTTACGATCTTGAAGGGAATATTCTCTAGTTAAAAAGTTCAATAATCAATTCAATGTAAATGTTATGAATGTAAAAAAATAATTTACAAACTAGTAATTACCAGACATTTTGAAACTACTTGATTACAATATGGTCAGGACGCATAGTTAAGGATAGATGGCAATTTCAACAAGATTTGGTTTGCCGCTCTACGGTCATTTTTTGCGCACGTTGGGTTAAGCAGACCGGGACCTACAGTTTAAAGTGGATTCCGAACCACTCACAAACATCCATGCCACCGCCAGGATTCTAAAATGAAGCTTGTGGTAACAAATCATCTATTGGCTATCAGGTTAATATATATAAATGGTTTGGTTTGCCACTGTACGGGGATTTTGTGCACACTTTAGGTTAATTAGACCGGCACCTACTGTTTAATGTTAAATTCAAAGCAATAACAAACATCCATGCAACCGCCATAATTCGACCTAAAGCCTGTGGTACCAAAAGGTCATCACACCATCTTTATTTTATTAAAGAAAATCTTTTGTGGAATATACAAGAAAAAAATATACATATTGATTTTTCCTGCATGTTTCATTTTATTCCAGATTTGTGAATTGTTTACGAACCATACGAAGAAATAAACAAATTAAATAAATTAAAAAAAGATGTAAAAATACGGATAATTCAAAATTGTTATGGTTGGATTAAATTAAATGCAGCTGTTGTTTTTTCCCCCTTCCGTTGTTCTTTGATTTTAAACAAAAATATTTATTCAAGTGTTTTCTCAAAGGTAATAGGTTATTGTATATTAAATTCCGGACAGATTTAAAATGTATTTTGACAGAATCTAATGTAAATATTCTTATTTAATTAATTATAAACTATCAATATGTTCAATTAAATTTCGGAATTATAAATCATGATATCGTTTTTAAACAGTATTATTAGTAAGTTTTTCAAGAAAGCAGGTCATTGAAGTGTGTTATTCAATTTTATTAGCTTTTTGATGAATATTACAATATTATTTTTGCTTTTTATTAATATTTCGAATATTATTTTTGTATTTTATTTATGCGTTTGTTATTAACAGCTATCATTTAAATTGTTATTCTATTATGTAACTTCTACAGTGGAAGCGGCCTGTTGGCCAATTGGTTAGTGTTCTGGCCTTTGGTACCATACACTTCAGGTTCGAATCCCGGCTGTGGCATGGACGTTTGTTAGTGTTTCGGAATCCACGTTAAATTGTAGGACCGAGTCTAGTTAATGTAAAGTGCGCACAAAATGATCGTAGAGCGACAAACAAACCAAACCAAACCTATAAATGATGGCGGCATGAGGGGCCAATTAGCTAGCGCTATGGCCTTTGGTACTCCAGGTTCGAATCCTGGTGGTGGAATGGATATTTGTCAGTAGTTTAGAATCCACGTTAAACCACGTTAGCCCAAAGTGTGCAGAAAATGAATTGGGCCTGATTTCCAATTGGCTAACTGTCTGACCTTTGGTATCACAGGCTTCAGATTCGAATCCTGGCTGTGTTATATTTGTTAGTGGTTCAGAATCCACGTTAAAGATCTGTAGATCCCGGTCTAATTTGCCTTAAAGTGTGCAAAAAATAACCGTAGAGCGACAAACCAAACTAAAAACCGCACGAGAATGTAAATCCAAAATTAAAATTATTAATAGCTGACTTTTTATATAAATTTGAAGAACTATGATATTGACGTTTGTTTAATAGAATTTTTACCGCCATTTTGAAATGGTACTAGACGTCAAGACAAAAACTTATAAGTACGAGAATCAAATTTCCAAAAGAGAAATGCATTACCTGTGACAATCGATTAAGTTCCCATTTATAAACTTTTCTGTACGCCGTTTTTCAATCACCCTCTGAACTCTGCGAGGGGTCAATAATGTTGCATTCCAAGTGGCCTCGGAGAGTGGAATCGACGGTGGTTTGTCAAATTACGGTGGGCTATCACGTATCAGCGGGCTGATTCATAATGGCGGCATTCTGCCTCGTCCATCAATGTCCATGACACTTTCATTACTTGCACTCGCCAGCGAAAAGGCATGTTATCATTAAAAGTAAATTACATGCGCAGATTGCAAACCTGACTCTAGGCCGATTGACGAGCATTCACCACACAATTCGAGATACTAGAATAGAGATGCACAAGAACTGCCGGCCATATATCCATTTTGAATATAATTGGTATTTCTTTTTTCTTTGAAAGAATTTTAGATCTTGGTGAAAGATAGAAGCAGGAATCGTGTTCCGACATTAGTTGAATAATAAAAAAAAAAAAAACATTAAATATTTTTCTAATGTATGAATTGTTTCTATTTTATTGCTGTTTGGATTTTGGAAGTCATGCGTTTTGAAACTGTGAATAATTTTTATATTATTAATTTTTTAATATACGTGAAGAAATGTATTTATTGATTTCTCCTGTTATTGTTTATGAACCATACGGCATATCGATGTAAACAAATTAAATTGAAAAAAAAAAAATCTAAAAAGTACGGATAATTCAAAATTGTTAAGGTTGGGTTCAATTAAATGCAACGGTTGTTTACTTCCTTCCGTAATAATTTGAATAAATTTTCTCAAAAATAATGGGCTGTTATATATTAAATTCCGAACAGATTTAAAACTTATGTAGATAGAATCTGGTATAAATACTCGCATTATTTTGTGTATTTAAGTAACTTATTATAAACGTTCAATATGTTCAATTAAATTTCGGAATTTTAAATTATGATACAATCGTATATTAAGAATTATTTTTAGTAAATTTTGTAAGACAACCTGTCAATGTCGCAAGTCAAGACATGTTACCTAGCGGATAAAATATAATGGGATTGTTTTTCCAAAATGAAGTAAATGCAATTGTTGCTAAACAATACATTATAATGAGCAAGATTGTTTGGATCCACTCATAAATGTGAAGTAGCATTTATAGGCATTGAATATCCATTATTGTGCATAAAAGAAAATATATAAGTGCCAAAAATTATTGAAGTTTCTTTATGCGGCATATGGTCAGGTTACAATGAAGGTATTTTATTTGTACCACAACACAAATAAAATCTACATTAAATGTGTATTTTTTGTATGAAATAAATGAAGTTTTTGAGAAAACCCTTGCAGATATACTTTTCAATTATTTGCATCACTATTACATCATTCAAATATGCATCACTATTATAATTTACAAATCAAATTACAAATTAAAATTTAGTAATTTACAGCTCTATTATAATTTGCAAATCGTATGGTTTGGTTTGTAGCTCTATGGTAATTTTTTTTTTCACACTTTAGGCTAATTAGACCGGGACCCATAATTTAAATTGGATTCCGAACCACTAACAAATATCCATACAACCGCCAGGATTCGAATCTGAAGCCTTACAAATTGTGTGATTAATATACAGTATACAGATACTCTTTACTTTGTAATTCTATAATGTAATTTTAAATATTCAACCCGTTATATTTTAAATTAAGATTAGATTTAAATAAGATTTAATTAAGGTTAGTTCGTAATCAATTATTAAATATTTAGCATTTATTAATTAAGTAACTTTACCTATCATTAAATATTTTTGTTTTTAACTCAAATGATAACAAATTTTCCTTCATTTTCCTGTAAAATTTTTTTTGAAAATCCTTGACAGTTGATCTGCTATTGATATATAAAGTACAATTATGCATGTAAGTTATATATTAAATAGGCTCCATTTTTCCCCCATGAATCTTTATATACACATATTTCAAAATGTGAAGTATATTTTGACTAATATTCCTTTAATATTTTTCGTGTGAGACCTTAGAAGTATCAAAATGAAAGCATTTTATTCAAAATTAAAGTCCGATTACATTCAAGTTTATTTATTTAATTTCGAAAATGAATACTATGATTTAGATTTATTACTAAGGTTTCAAAAGCAATAATATATAATTGAATGTACGCTATTTTTTGAAGAATTATTGATAGTTCTTGTGAATTTTTTATACCCAAACCTACAAGGCTTGATATGACAATTTAAACGCCTATTTAAACAAATTTAATTAATGTTCAACCTATCTTTACAACTGCCAATGTGGGTAGACTGCAGAATATCTATCTTTTTTTTTTAATTGTTTCAGGTTTTTGAAAACTCTAGAAAAAATTGTAGGTAAAGAACTAATATTCATAAACAAAGAAAACAAATGGTCACCATTTTTTTGTCAACTTCTTAATAAAAGATTGATTTTACACCTTTTACAAATTTATAAATTTTGAATTAAGCTTTTCTTAAATCCATTTCTTTCTCACTCTTTACTTTCTCCTTTGTATTATTGTGTTTTTTTAAATTTATAATTTAATGGATTTTTTATCATGTGTGAACATGATATTGTCCTGATTGGAGGTTGTGACGTTATTCGAAAATAAGGGCCAAGCAAATAAAACTCCATTTCAAATTTTGGCACCTTAACTCTTGAAGTGCTTTATGAATAAGGTTAGTCTTAAGGAATTTTCTGGAGAATTTGGCTTTTTTTAATGTTTTGTAGTATGGTTTCGAAGCACATTTATATATGAAATAGCTATAAGTACTCATAGTGCGTTGATCAATTCCTTCTTTTTTTGAAGTTTCATATTTATCATTTTTGACATTTTCTGGTACCTATTAAGTTGTATAGTGCTTCTTATTGTATTTGGAATACTTCATTCTTCATGTATGCCTAGAATTTTCAAACTTTGATATATTCTTTTGGCTATTGAATGTGATGTTTCTTGTAGAATTTGGAATACTTCATTTTCATTTACGACAACATTTATCTTACTTTTGTATATATATTACTTTTCTTTTAGAAATTCTTGAACAATTCATTCTTCATGAAGCTCTTGATCTATTCAACATTGCTATATTCATATGGCTATTTGAATTTTGCCATTCTTGTAGTATTCCAATCAATTGATTCATATATCTCTTGCATTATTAAACCTTGGCATATTCCTGAGTTTATTCATCCGTTCTCGAATGTTCCCACATGATAAGTTGAAATTTTCCGAGCAGATTTCAGTTTTTAAAAGTTTCTTTCAAGTGGTCGTAATTTAAATTATTATTTGTTAGCATTGAAAAATCAGTATTAGTATCAGTAACTATCACTTGTATAATCTTCTTATTGGAAGTACCTTTCGCAACATTTCGTAGACAGAGGGATTGAATTGATATGTGCGTAACACAGAAGTCTTTTTTTCTTTAATCTGTATGGGCAATTGAGCACTTATTTATGGATTATCTGTAATCCTTTTTTATATTTTAATCTCTTTTTATGTATTTGTTCGAAATTGCCGTAACGTCGAACATCTTTGAAGACATCTCATTCTTTCAAGGAAGTTTTTAGACATCCAAGGGCAAACACGGCATTTACTTTTGTTAAGTTGGATCAAATGCGATTTGCGGTTTTCCCTTGAAATGTGTGTTGTTCTTTTTCTTTTATACCTCAGATTTTCCTGAAAATAGATGTGGCATTCCGTGCCTCGTATGATGTTTTTTAAACAAAATTTTAAAACATTTAAAATTCTTTGAGGTAGTTATGATTTGCAATTGATTTTCTTTAATGTGTTACAATCCTATTATAATATTGTTCTAAATCTTTAATTGTATTTTGCTACCACAAAAAAAGTTATAAAATAAATTCTTTTTTTTTTGTATATTTATCTGTTATATTTAAAGAAAAAAAAATTGATTTTATTAATGTTTAATATACATAGTGAATTTGTGATCTATGATTATTCATTATGCAGTTTAAAGTAACATAAAAGATCCTAATAAATAAATAGATTCATTATTCCAAAATATTCTAGTACTATAACAGCTCTGTATTATAATTTATTAATTTTTAAAAATAATTTATTAGTTTATAATTCCTTAATTTTTAAAAAGCATTTTGATTTTAGCAATATATACATATTTTTATATAAATCATTGTATATATTGAGTTTTTTTAAATAATGATTTAATATTATGTAAAGTACGAATAAAACCAAGATATATTGTTTTTGGAATATATTTATAATAAAGATTTTCATTATAAATAAAGAGAAATGTAAGTCGAGTGCGATAAAGTATGAAAGAAAAACAGAAAATTTTCCATTGATGTAAAGCTATTAAACTTTTATTCCAGCATTTGAAATATAGTGTTGTGGGTTGAAGCAACTCTGGATTAAAACTAGGTGTGGTTGGGTTGAGACTTGAGACACAGGTTTGAGAAGTCACAGCTTTAATCACACAAGTACAAACGCCATACATATGCAATATTTAACAAATTTAAAGACATATAATGATAGATTCATGAATGGATTCTGCGAATAAGCCGAAATGTAGATACTCGGGTACGCGCTGAATGCGTGAAATATACTTCCTCTCCCGGTGTGAGTCCTGAAGGTCCAGGTCTAAATAGCCTAAAGTGTACACAAAATGACCGTAGAGGGGACAAAACAAACCGTGTGAGAGTCTGTAGACCATCTATTATGCAGGTTTACTTTGAATGTATTTCCTCTCGGAATGAGAGGTTATAAACTAAACATTTCACAGCAGAAGCGCTGGTTGTGTTGTACTTCCTATCCGGAGAAAGTCTCGAGGCCTATTGACCATTTCTCCTGAATGCCACAGGGGGCGCTCTTCGAATGCGTAGGAGGAAGAGCGGTTACAGAAATAATTTTTGTATTAAGACGTCTGAGGCAAAAAGCATAAAAAAAAAAAAAAAATAAAATACAATAATCTTCATATTTAGGATTAAATTTTTTTTTATCTTAAAATCGTTACCGGTTCTATTAAAAGTTTTCTCATAATAATATTTTTGTCAAGTTTAGAGCATGTGCATAAGTTTATTTCTAAAAAACGTGAAATAATAGTATCGTTAAAATAAATACATTTCATACTATTCAAATAATATGATGCAATTTTAATACAAAATATTGATAAATGTTATGTTCTTTCAAATATAAATTCTGAATATAAATTGACAAAATAATCTTTCAGTTGTATAAACAGATTATGAAACTTTGTTTCTTAATCTGTTTTTCATTAAATTAGTTTCTTAGGAAAATTAGATTAGGAAAATTAGTTTTTCATCTAAATTTTTTGTTAGTCTATTTTTTTATCATTGGATGTATCTTTTCTTTATCTTTTCTTTTATCTTTCTTTATGTTTTATTTTATTTTTATTTATGTTTTATTATTATTTCTGAGAAAATATTGAAAGAATTGAACTCAAAAATAAAATTTTTAAGTTCTTTTCTGAGATATTCCTACTGAGTATACTTTACTAATAGCCTCCTGTGTGGACAGATGTTTTTGAAGATTACGTTATTATTTTTTTCAAATATTTAAGATGCTTTTATTAGACCTAGGATTCTTTTGTGAGCATATAAGATATTTTAAAAAATATTTACTCTAGCAAAGTTTATAAAACTTTTTATATTTGCCTCTAATTCTCATGATTGAACTTGGTTGAATCTCTTAATACTTAAAAGATTGATAATCTTCAAAGATCAAATACATGTCTAGACGCAGTCTATTAGAAGTATGTTATTTTTATCGATTAGCTTTCTTCAATGGCCATTTTCATCGAAGTAAATCATTTGATATGCTACAAAACGAAAAAAAAATCATTTGCAAAATAATCAACATGCTTATTATGATTTTTTTAATGTTTATTACAGAGAGTTATGCTATCGATGCACAATTTTTTTTTTTTTATGATACAAACTTTTATTTGTCACTGTGATTTTTCTGTCAATAAAAGAGGAACTAATATCATAGTTTGTTGACTACTAAAAATAATGATTTCAAATACTATGATTTGAGATTTGGATGGGAGATATATATATAAACAGATTTAGTTTTACTCAGCATTCCTCTATAGGAGGCCTTGCTACTACACTGCATCTACTTTGTCAAAGGTCATTACTTTTAATTAAAGTAAATTAATTGATGTGCTACAAAACGAAAAAAAAACAACAGCAATTCATCTGCAAAATAATCACCATACTATAATATTTGTCTCTCTTTCATTGAGATAAAATTATCTATAATTAAAGAATAATTGTTTATTATGATTTTTAATGTTTATTATAGAAAGTTACGCCATCGATTTACAATTTTCTTATGATAAAAACTTTTATTTGTGTTAGTAGTTTTTTTTTTATCAATGAAAGAGGAACAAATATCATAGTCTGTTGAATACCAGAGATAATGATTTCAAATACTATCATTTGCGATTTGGATGGTGGATATACACTCAAGAGCTAAAACATTATGACCACCTGTCAATAACGAGTTGGCCCACCTCGTACACCATCTCACACAGAAGTAAGTGAAAGAATGATTCTTCAGACTCTCCAGCAGCAGTTAAATACTACTTCCACCTGATCACGTGCCTTACACGTCATCCAGGCGAGTTCATCGAAAAATGTAAGGGGGGTCATAATGTTTTGGCTCTTGAGTGTATATAACAGATTTAGCATCATTCAGTATTCCGGCATAAGAAGCCATGCTAGTACACTGCATCTACTGTTTCAATGGCTATTACTTTTCATTGAAGCAAATCAATTGATGTGCTGCAAAACGGAAAAATAAAAGATGTGTAAGATAGTCAAAATACTATAATATTTGTTCCTCTTTCATTGAGATAAGCAATTATTCCTTAATTATCGATAATTTTATTATAATTTTTAAATGTTTATTACAGAAAGATACGATATCGATTCCCAATTTCTTTTTAGGATACAAACTTTTATTTGTGTCCGCAGTTTTCTGTCAATAAAAGAACGACAAATATCGTAGTCTGTTGACTACCAGAAATAATGATTTAAAATATGTGCTATTTGGATGGTGATTATGTGTAACAGATTTAGCATTACTCCATAGGAGGCCATGCTACTACACTTTATCTGCTTTTTCTACAAGTAATTAAGAATACCCAAAGAGTATCATTTGGAGGTTAATTTATTCTTTTCACCTCTCAGAGTCCAATGAAAATCCTTTCTTGCCTATTGACTTATCATTCATATCTTTGTCATAGACATAGTTTTCATATACCATAAAATGCTGATTCATATATTTTTAATAAAATCAACTATATATTATTATTTAATTAACTAGTGTTTTCATCGAAAAATTAAAATGGCGGTTTTACATTTTTTATTAGATATAACACCCTATTTTATTATATTAGTTATTGACGCGAATTATTAATCAATTTTCAATTATTAGCCAGACAGTTTCATCTTATTTGAAAAAGAAAATGAAATTAATTTTCATTGATCATTTATAATTAGATGCATGTTTCACAAAACGCCCACTATTGTTTTTACTCGAATTTACAATTGATTATTGTAAATTCGAGTAAAAAAGCAACAACAAAGTGAAAAACTAGACCAAACTTCAATTTTGAAGAAGTCTGAAGAATTCGTCAGTGTATGCTTTAATACAACTGTGCTTATTTCTCGAAAATATATATGGCTTTATTCGATGTATTTTCAAGTATTCTTTCTTGGTATTACTCTCAATAATAGATGTCATTTTAGCTGACCTATTTCGCCTTTTTTTTGTGTTTTTATATTCAGGCTATTTAATGGCTTCTTTAGTTCACCTATAACAGCGAGGCGATTGCTTTTCAGGAAATCTTTCGCAATCCCTGAGCTTTTCGGAAGCGTTTGAGGAAAACAGTGCACAAAGATATCACTTGTAAAAAGTCCTGGAGGCAGTAATGAATTCTTTCGAATTTTATTCGTGTGTTCAATTTTTTTAATCTCAAAATGATTACAAACTTGAGACACAATTCTTTTTATGTAGGCTGGTTGAAGATTGGAATTTCATGTTTAAGAAGTTTTGAAATAAAACTAACTTTTTAATATCCTCCACGTGTTGCTCCAGGTTGGACTGTATTAATGGTGGCTTCCATACGAAATTATTTTATTATGAATAAATTTTAAAATTTAGAAATATATGCATTGTATATTGTCTATGTACATACTTAATTTTGCAGGTATGTTCAATAATTAATAAATGTATAATAATTCGATTTTCTAAATTGTGAAAATTATATTGACAGCTTTATAATTCTCGTAATTTATAATAATAAAGTTTTTATTTTAATGCAGCTGGCAAATATTTAGGCAGTTATATTTATGACATTAGCAAGGGCTGCATCGACGTTACTGATTTATTTTTTTGAAAATACGGATGCAAAAAAAGCGCTTTACGGTCATATTAGACCGGGACCTACGGTTTAAAGTGGTTTCTAAAAATACAAACTTACTCGAACCTGAAATTAAAGCCACTAAAACAACGTCATAAGGCAAAATGCGAAATTATTTGATAATATTTAGATAAAATATTAATTTTTAAATAAAAAAATTATATAAGAAATCTTATGATAATTTTAAAATAAAGACTATTTTTACAAAGATATCCGTTTAAAACTACATACTAAACTAGTAAGTTATGCATATAAATTATGCACGTGTTAATCTGAATTTCAAAACTCGTATTTTTCCAGCTGTGCCAGTATCGTAGCGCCCATAAACGATATCAATATTTATTAAGTGAGAGTGCATGCATATTTCTTGCTTATGGTTTAAGTTGATAGAAATGTGTTTAAAATTCATTTTCTTTTGAAACAGATATCAAAGATGTTTTAAAACAAAAATGATTATAAATTTGAAGAATTATAAAAATGAACACGCATCCTTAGTGAAAGTAAATCTGATAAAAATACGGACTTTTCAGAGAATTAAGTAATTTAATATGAATATATTCATTAGATAAATAAGCGTGAATTATGCTTTTCTTATTTGCATAATTTAATTCGTCACATTAATTGATATGATGAATTTTTCAGATGATTATCATGATTATATTAAAAAGAGATTACAATATAAAATAAGGAAACTAAATATATCTTTCTTAGCTTAAAGTTTTAACTTCTTCTTAGTTTAAGGCAGAGGTGGGCAACCTGCGGCCCACCTTGAACATTTTTATGGCCTGTGAGATTTATCACACTTTTACAAAATATATTTATTTTATAATGGCTAAAGTAGTGAAAATCAAATGTACTAAAAAAATTCATTATTTATGAATCCATACATTCAAAGATTAACTGTTGAAACTATGAAAAATGAACTTTGGTTTTAAAAAATATTCTTGCGAATATATGGCAGATATTGACTGTTTTATTGCTTCATAGAATAATTCAATTATATTCTGCGCACGTTGGGACATCTAAGTTAACAGCTTGTAGTATGAATATAAAAATGTCTATAATAGGTCTAAATTTAATGTGGGGATATAAAATTTTATATGCGTTCACGGAGTTATGATGCTTTTCCAAGTGGCCCGCAAGATCATTTGGGTTAGCCATCCTTGACTTAAGGTTTAAAAAAAATTAGTCAATTCCTAGCTTGGCATTGATATAATCAAAGGTTTAAACATTATTGAAGGGGGTAAGGAATCGAATTTCAAATATAGATATATCTACTTTGTTGAAATGCGGTCATATGATTTTGATGTAATGACTCACTCAGTTTAGCTCTGTCTTTTGATACCACAGGCTTCAGGTTCGAATCGTGGCGGTGGCATGGATGTTTGTGAGTGGTTCGAAATTCACATTAAACTGTAGGTCCCTGTTTAATTAGCCTAACGTGTGCAAAAATTGACAGTAGAGCGACATACCAAATATTGTTGAAATTGCCATCTATCCTTAACTATCCTGACCATATTGTAATCAAGTAGTTTCAAAACGTACGATGATTACATTTTTGTTAAGTATTTTCTTCATTTTTAATAATGATTAACATTTGCATTGAACTAATTGCCAGACTTCTTTAACAAAATATTTCCCTCCAGAAAGTTAATGTTACTTGCATTTTATAATGGCAAGTATATGTATTAAATGTATTTAATAAATGGCTGGAGTAACCTGAAATTTATTGGACAAATGCGTCGAACAAATGCATTAAATAAGTATAAATTGGAATACATTAACTATGTTTCCTTTTACACTAATGTTTTTCGATCTTCATAAATTCAAGCAAGAATTTGAAAATACATATTGGTAAACAATTTCTCATACCGAATCAATTTAAAATTTAACAAATTCGATTTTACTTTTAGTTAAAATAAAGGAATTAAAATGATTTATCAATTGAATTTCGAACCCGCTGATCTAATAGACAACTATCTTTATAGTAATGTATTGGCATAACAAACTTGGTCTTTATAAGATCTCCACTTTATAGGCAGATGAACCAATACTTTGCAAATTTACCTTGAGGAGACTGAAAATGAGAAGATTTGTATGAAAATCAGCGTGCTGTTAAGGAAGTCAATCAATCTTCAAAATTTATTTTTTGAAAGTTTTGTAAAATTTGTTTCATTTCAATGATCTCCATGTTCAAATTTTTCATTTATGACCTTCATCATATTTTTATAAAAGAATATGATTTGGAGCTAGTTTTGTAATTAAATTCAAGTACTTCGCGCTATATAGTTTGGTGGAATTCGAAGCAATATTCGAGTTGGTCGTTTATAGATATTCAGCTATGAATCAATATTTATATTGATGAGGGCTGAAATATCGCGTGCAGACAAATCTGTTGTTGTGTGTGTGCTGTTACCTCAATGATTTTTCTTAGAGCTTACTCTTCAGAGCCAATAACCTTTTAGGATGAAAAATAAATCGCAAGAGTCACACATAATTTGGAAAACAATATTTATTATTAACGGTTTGGTTTTCTTGTAAATTGCTGATTGTTTTTGGATTTGATTGGTCTTAGAACAATACTCTTGAAATTAACAATTTAACCTCCTTATGCATCGTAAAAGTTGTATATTTTACTTCGTATGAAATCGATATCATAAATATATGTTGCAATAAAGTGAAAGCTGTAATAATATCTGTCGTCACATATATATTATGGATATTTTAAATTATATAATATTATACATTTACAAACATTACACTAATATCATTATCAAATTAAATATAAATGAATTAAAAAATATTTTTCAATGAACATTAATATAGTTAAAAACTTATTTTTAAAATCATTGATTTTCGTTTTAAGAAGGTATTTTTGAAATACATAAATTTTTAACAATGTTTAATAAAAAGATAGTGGAAAATGATATAACATTTTCTCTCGTATTGAAATAGAAAATTTAATTCTTCTTTATTATTAATTTAATGGGATTTCTAATATTTTTTTTTATTTATTATAAAAATTTTTTTCTAAACCATATACTACATTTAGAAAAACAACTCCTTTTCATCAGCCAAATGCTAAGTTCAACTTAGTTTAAATTTGAATAATTTTGAATTTTGATAAAAAATACTATATTTTCAATGGTTTTAATGTAAAGCATTACTTTAATATTATAACTCTATGTTAAATAATTCTGTTATTTTTCTTCCAAATAATATTTCTTGAAAATCTGATATTTAATTTTTTTTTATCTCTTTTTGTCCTGCCTAGTTATATGGATTGATTCGTATCATGAAGAAAATATTCGTTATTAGTGTTCTAAAGAAGTACATTATTATGTAAAGACTAACCGAGTGCAAAAAAAAAAAAAAATAATAAAATATCTTAAAATATTACTGGATAATGCAATTTGATTGAATATCTTGAAATTACATCCAATAGAAATATATATTATTGTAGTCGCAGTTTGTTTTTAAAATTAAACAAGGTTTCTTATTATATACTTAATGGTCTGTTTGCCAATAAAAATTAAAATTTCCCTCTTTGCCTTTGATCGAGAAATGAGAAAACTAATATTTAGGTTGGAGCCAAGACGTCGCCAAATAATTGACGTTGTGTGTGGATAGGAAATATTTAATATATGTGCACTTGGAGATGTAGGCTGGTTATGTGCCTGAGGTGTGTTTTATCTTTAATTTCATGTTTGTTATTGTATTCCTATTTTCTTTTACATTGTTGAGATAATAATCTCGATTACTAATGTGTAATTACTAATGTCTTTGAATTGTTTACTACTTTTTATTTCGTAACAATTCTTAAACTTTGATATCATTTATAGTAATAGTTCGCAGATTTAGCTAAGAATAACATAGTGAAACGATTTTTGGTAAATTATTAAACACATATAAAACCACGGCAGTAAAACTGTATTTTAGTTTTTCGCTGTCTTTTATTAAATAATTGGGATTGATTGTATTTCATGAATAATTAAATATGTTTTCCTGCCATTTTAAATTATTAATTTAATCGTAAAATATGCTTATGTAAAATTTATCCTTTTCATAAATTTATAGAATATAATTTGATGAATAAGATTTTAAAAATGCAATTATGTTTAATTTATTTTAATATTATTTTCATGCTGTATATAAAAATATTTTTACGTTATAGAATTTCATTGGCAAATAAAAATATGAGAAGAAAGTGTGAAAAAATAAATATAAAAATAAAATCATTAATTTTAATGAGAAAGTGTGATCAAGCTGGGTCAGAATTTAAATGAAGGTAAATCGCAAATAGAAATGTTGTGTAAAAGGACTCCCGTTGGTTTTCTTTCAAAATATTAGGATATTGGAAAAATTCTTAATTTTACAAATTAGCAACAACATTTAAATTATTTTCATTTAATCTTAAAAGGATTTTTCATGCATTTTCCTTGCTTTTTATTGATAAATTAAAAATCTGTTAATTAACAATGCAACTTCAATATTAATAATTTTATTTAATACAAAATTAGCAATTTTCCAAAGGAAAAGGTATAACGATTTTAATATGTAACATAATAATGTTGAATGTGTAACTGTGCAAACTATAGTAGAAATTTAACGTGTAAAAATTTTATTAGTTTTAAACTTTGATCAGATATTTTAATTATGTAATAATAAATAAATTTATAAACAATTTAAATTGTATTTTCTCAGTGATATATGGATACTTGTATATATAATTAAGAAATCAATTGTAAAAAATATTTTATAACAGATATAATGGCTTTAGAATAGTGCTAATATTTTTTTTTTGTGGCATATTTCTAACTTTTCATTGAAAGAATCGTTAATATTATTCATTCTTTATTATATTACAATACCGTGTTGTTATGTTTGTGTACAGTCTCCGTGATAGGCATTTATTATCAAGCGAAACATAAAATGTATTGCAATAAAATAACATTCTTTGTCTTATAAGCATTAAACAAATATGTGATTGCTGATAATAAAGACGAACAATTATCTGAGTTCAACTGTAAGCGTTCTTTTGTTAATGTTAGTAATTTATGTCTACAATGTGCAATTAACGTTTTAATCTCATATATTGTGATATAAATACATGAGGATAGATTACTTCAAAATGAGTATACAGATTAATAAGGCAAATATATATATTTAATGTATATAGATGTGTACATCCTTTTAAAAGTCTAATGAATTCATCCTGTTAAAATTTATTTCTGAACTCCACTCATAATTTAGTCAAATAGTTCGACAATTTAATAAAAAAAGTAATAATAAAGTCTGTCTGTAAAAGTAAAGAAAAGAAAAGTCTGGAATGGTTTGGAAGATATAAAGGATTCAATTGGCGATATAAAAATAAAGTTCGTTACGTAATTTCTGAGTTGATTTCCTAGACTTGGGTAATAGTTAAACTTGTTCAAAATGGAAGCAAGTTTTGCAATATTCTAGAAATCAAACATATCTTATTGGAGAAATTTTTCGTTGAGATTGATTAACATTTTAAAGTTTGAAACGCATAGATTTGCAATTCGACTTTACACATTGATTAATTTTGAATTGGAAATGTATACGTTCTATAACTATTCAATATATAATATTATATCAGAATAATTTCTAAAGGATAGTTGTAATTGTTCAGAAAAGGAGCTAACTAAACCTTGCGATGTACCAACATAAGTATCTTGAGCAAGAGTGAACAGTTACATTATCTTTGGAAGCCTTATTAAAGGAAGGAATATATGAAAGAGCCATTGTTTAACTGATAAAACTGGGAACTGTTTTAATAAATCATCAATTGAACTTTCTGCAGTTAATAGTTATGATGGACAACTGTCGTAAAAACCACAAGCAAATCAAATAAAAAAATATTTTTACAACATTGTTTAATAGAATCAGAATAATTTTTTTCATAAATAACATTTTTATTGTTATGTTTTTAAATTAATTTGATGTAATTTAATTTTACAATATTTCATACATGGTAAATTATTATTAGCTTAGAAACATACAGTCGTCAGAAAGAGTCGTACTATGCCCACCATATATGGATCAAGAACTTAACATTAATTATGTATTCACTTATTATTTAAAGACATATATATATATAATTTTAAATTTCAAAAAAAAAAAAAATTTCAAAAAAATTTAATTTAATTTCAAAATTAAATTGCATAAAATTTTCGAATTCTGTTTTTTGTTTTGAGGTGCTATAATAATATGGCGAGAATAATATCGAGAATCTTTTGAATGATCTTATAAATTATGCGCAGAAACTTAATCTGACTTGAGAATGAAATACACTGTATAGTTGATAGGTTATATTATTTTTCCATTTCTAAGTTTCATTACAAGAAATTAACCAGTTTATTATTTCATTTTTAATTAATTACAAGTGGTAATGTAAAATTTCATTAGTACGCATATATTTTATCATCACAATTAATTAGGTGAATACAAAGGAATAAAAGACCAAAATAAGGCTTGGTTATTATACTGCTATGGATTTTAAATGAAGAAAAAATTAGCCTTTGTTAAAAATTTGAAATTATTTTTCTTTTCATAATATTCAAATTAAAATGTCTTAATTTAATCTTAATTTTCCCAAGACTCAAAATATGAACTATTTGTCTTTTATTTAAACGAAATATAAATCCGTATTATAAGGTTAGCAAGGTAAGTTAAGTAAAGTGCTTAGTTGTTATACTATCATAGATTTTAAATGAAGAAAAATTAGCATTTGTTAAATATTATTATTTCTCTTTTGATAATATTCGAGTTAATATTGCCCTTCTTAATTTTCAAGATTTAAAGGCCCCTGTATTTCATATTTTGGTTTTTATTTAAACGAAATATAAACCAATATTATAAGATAAAAAAAAATTCATAATGACCACTTATTTCAGTGGTGATGTTCAAGTGTGAACGGAATAGTAATACAGATAAGATTATTTTCTTAAAAATCTCATTTATAAAGTGCGTGAGATGTTTTTAAAAATTATACCATTATAAATACCATTTATTATGATGTGCATTTTTAAATGAATTTTCCTAGTTAGAATGAAATGATTCAAGAGATGTTTTTACGTATTAAAAAATTTTAAAGATTTATTTTTTTTGGTAGTTATTTCTTTTTTAGAAGTATGAAATATTTTTACATTATATTAATACGTTCATTTATTTGTATTCTTTTCCAAGTTCTTCGATATCTTACTATTTTATTTGGTTTGAGCATGTTGTCCATTTTATAATGGGATTGCAACTTTGGTGGATTGAAGTTGTTTTCTTTGCTGCCACCACAATTTGGAACGAACATTTCCAGGAGTGGGGTCTTCACCTTCTTTCCACCCCTTCAGGTCATTTCCAGCTATTCAATTTAATAAACCCATATCCGGCTTTTTGATGGCGCCTATGTTTCGATGGCGCCTAACGGCCTTCCATTGGTTCTTGTAACCACCGTCTGTTTGTAGGGTAATTTGTAAAATTATATAAATATAGTAAAATTGTTGTTATGGATTGTAGTAAAACAGTGATTATGCTGTATTGCAGATTATGATGATGATACTCAAGTTAACATTGTCAATCTTACTTAAGTAGTTAAATTGTGCTGACATTTTTTTTATTCCAAACAACCAAAATATCTGAATTTAAATACATTTTACTATTATTGAAAAATATGCATTTAAAGTAATATGCAGAACGAAATATTTTGTCTCGCATATTATTAATCTTGGTAATATTTTTTTCTCATCTGGTGATTTTTTTTATTATTATTAATAGCAAGAAAAACAATTTACTACTACTGTGCCCAAAAAGTAAGACCAATTATTTTTTTTTAAACTTTTTATTTATTCTTCCAAATTTAATTCATCGCCTTCAAAGTAATCCCCTTCGGACACAATGCACTTTTGCCAACTTTTTTCCAATCCTCAATGCATGCTAAAAAGTCATCGGCAGGGATGGTCTTCAAAGCGCTCGGCGATTCACGTTGAATCTCTTCAATCGACTAAAATCGGTGTCCCCGGGGTGGTCTTTTAGTTTATGGAATAGTCAGAAGTCGTACGGGGTGAATACGGTGGTTGTGGAATGATATGGGTTTTATTTTTGGCGAAAAAATCACGAAGAATCAATGCAGTGTGAGCTGGCGTGTTCAGTGTTTATGGTACCAATCGAGATTTGACGCGTTTGAGGCCCAAAATGGAATTGACCGATCCTTTTGAAATGCCAACATTATCAGCAAGGTCTCTAATTGTAAATCGCTGGTTTTCAAGCACCAAATCATTAATTTTTGGACCTGACCTTCGTCGGTTGAGGTTGATGGTCGACCAGAGGGCTCTTCGTCTTCAACGCGTCCTCTGCCTTCTTTGAATTGCTTATACCACTTCTAAACTTTTCTTTCCGATATAGGTATACTCACCGAATGTCTTCTGCAACATTCCATCCGTTTCCACAAACAAAATTTAATGCAAGTTCTTTGCTCAATGAATTCAAACATTTCAAAAATCGCCGGAATCAGTTTTAGCGTCTCGCAAAGCCAAGCGTGACAAACACTAATGAATATTTTGACGTCAGATTTCACACAGATATCAAGAACAGTGCCAGCAACCTTAAAAAAAAAAAAAAAAAAAAAAAATTGAAATTCCATAAGCCCCGAGAATTTTAAATTGATAATTGGTCTTACTTTTTGGACACAGTAGTAGGTGTATACATTTTAAAAAATTTAAATGCTTTTAAAGTTAAGAATATTTTTTTGCGTATTTATTTATTTTTATCTAACAATTTTTTGTCTAATTAAAAATGTTTTTTTTTTTTTTTTAAATATTCAACGAATGATATTGTTAAGATTGGTAACATTTTGAAAACAAATAAATGTTACATAGTATATTGAAATGAAAAAGTATAATTATCGACAAGCCCTGAGAATTTTATATTGAAAATTGGTTTTACTTTTTGGACGCAGTAGTATTATCACACAAATGACAATACATTTTTAATCTCTTACAATTTTTCCTTTGTGTCCTGTAAACATGATTCCAGAGTGCGAAATGAAATGCTATCCCATCATCTTGTGACCTTAAGTTTGCATTATATTTTAATCGTGAGCTGCAGGCATGATTTTCGGACACGGTGTAGAGATAAGGAAGAGAGATTGGCTCGGCGTGCATCCCGGATAAGCTGGTGTTATCTCTATCTTCCATCTGTAGGCAGATGAGACAGAGGATGTGCAGAAATTCGAGATACCTAGTCTGGATATCTCTATTATCTTTGGTTTGTTATTAGCTTTTACGAATTTTATCATTTTAGTTAAAATTTATGAATAATATTCATGGGCGAATGTAATGCGAAACATTTTGTCAATATTGAGTGTATAAGAAAATATATAAATTGTTCTCTAAACGGGCTTTATGTAATTATGAGTATTTAAAATATTAATTTTTTCTTTTGCGACTTATTATAAATTAATAATTGCATATTTAATTAAATATAATTAATTAATTTGCATCATAATTATAATTAATTTGCATCATAATTATAATTAATTTGCATCATAGTTATAATTAATTTGTATCATAGTTATAATTTTGCATTATAATTACATTTGCCTCTTAATTATAATTAATTTGCATCATAATTATAATTAATTTGCTTTTATTATAATTTGCATCATAGTTATAATTTTGCATTTAATTACATTTGCATTAATTTGCATTATTATTTTTATTATAATTGTATTAATTTGCATTATAATTCTAATTTGCATTATATTTTATTAATTTGCATTATATTTTAATCGTCATTTGTATTCTATTTGCATCATTATTAATTTGCATTATGTTTGCATCATAATTGTATTAATTTGCATTATGTTTGCATCATAATTGCATTAATTTGCATTATGTTTGCATCATAATTGTATTAATTTGCATAATTATATTTGCATCATAATTATAATTAATTTGCATTATATTTATATTTGCATCGTATTTATAATTAATTTGAATATATTTAATTAAATATATGCAAATCCCCATGTTACGTTCTGAACAACAATGTATTGAAATCATTCATGAAAATTGAAATTTAATTAAAAAAAAATTCACAGAAGATGTGTTTTTTTTTTATTAATTGAACAAATATATCTAAGTGAACAAAAGCCGAAAGTTAAATGATAAAAAAAGTAAACTGTATCTATTCGCATTAAACCATTTTCATGGACAAATAATCCAGAAAATAATCCTGATTTTAATTTTAACATCCGAGTAAAAGGATCTCATGACATAATATCAGTGCCTTTTAACACATCGTTATTGGATGTTTAAATGATATCACCCATCACAATTTAATGTTCATTTGAGATTTTATTTAAAAAAATAATCAAATATATTAAGTGAATTTGTTTTTATTTTAATAAACTGAGTCTAAAAATTCCTTTGGTCTAGGTCACTTTTGAAAACAATTTAATATTAAAACAAAGTCTAAGGTCTCTTTTGAAGAAACTCCTTATATAAATCAAAAGGATTCTGAAAAAATTAGTCGAATCACATTTAAATTTAAAAAAAAAAAAATGTTCTTTTGCATGAATATACCAAATAAATTGAAAAGTCATAATACAATTGGATCATATCCATATCTATAAAATATTGGATCATTTTTTTTTTTTTTTTGTTCCAATGCAGCTGGCAAACACTTAGACAGCTTGGTCTTGGAAGCCTTAAGGCAAAGAGCTGCACAGACGTTACTCACTTTACATTACCCAGGGGCGCGTGTAACTTGAAGATACGGACACGGAGTAACAATGCCCCCGCAACGCTCTACGATCCTATTAGGACAGGGACCTACGGTTTAAAGTGGATTCCGAACCACTACACACATCCATGGCACCGCCGGGACTCGAACCCGAAACCTGTGGTACCGAGCACCAGAGCGCTAGCCACTCGGCCATTCAGGCTCATATTGGATCATATCCATATCCATTATTTTATCCTGTCATTTGACTATTCACTATTCTTTAAATTTGTTCACATGTTGCAGTTCTGCAGTTACATGGTTGCATACTCTGCAACCATGATGTTCCTCTCGATGATCCTTTTTCTCTATATTTATGCGATCAATTCCAGTTTCTTTGCATTCATTTACTTAATAATAATTTACGTCATATTTTTAGTAATGATTTACATTCTATACATATAAATATTATTTATAGCGTCCTTTCTGGACTTTAAAAAATTTTGTAATTAAATTAGTTTTTAAAGTAGCAATATTAGAAACTTATTCAGTCACTTAAAAAAATTAAAAGACATTGAAAAAAAAATATTTCACCATTTAAATATCTAAATAATAACCAATGTCACCCATGCAACCTATGTCTTTAAATCAAAAATATTTATCGACATATTATTAACAAAATCTTATTTTACATCGGTACAAATTCCTGACATGTTGAGGAATCTTTAAACAAGAATTTTTTTGGATGAACTTTCCGTATTGTATGTGTCGTATTTGAGAAAATCGTGGAAATTACCATCAAACACTCCGATTGTCAGTTTGTGATCTCACATGTTCTATCTTAATCTCGGCGAAGTCTCTGAGGTTTAAAATTAGTGATCATTACTCACTATTGGGAATAGAGCCTTATTTATTGAAATATTAATTACTCATGTTGCCACTTTAACCATGAGTTATGAAATAAAATTTGCAATCAAATTTAGCTTTGAGTCGAATATTAATATTTAATATCAAAAACTAGATATATTGAGTAAGCATATAAATAATTATACATATATAAATCTGTAAAATAAGCCTGTAAAATTCTTCAATTTTGAAATGCTACTTTAAAAAAGAAACTAAAATCGACAGTTGATTCATTGGTGCCATAATTTTTCTAGAAAATTAATCCAAAAGAGAAAACTTCTTGACTTAAAATCGTATGTCTTCACTAACTTTCTCAAGTTTAATCATCCATTTTTGGCTAAGGAAGGAACTTTGATAGCGTAACGCATTTCATACGATTAAATTGCTTGTTAACTTGACTCTTAAGAAAATTCTTAAACAACATATGATTCAAAGCACTATAGATAAAGATTTAGAATTCTAGGGAAGAGAGAACTGTCTCAATTTTCCAAGAAAGACAGGGATGGCTCTATTTAGACCTTTGACTGGTCATGACTGCTTACATGACCACCTCTCTAGAATTGGAGTGGTGGATTCCCAAACTGTATTCTGTGTGACTCAAGTTGGCCTATGACTTTTGAATATTTAAATAATTGTAATGCACTTTCTAGGTATGAGGACATGGTCAAAAGGACAGGAAAGTCCGTGAACTAATGGCATAGACTCTCTGGCTGTCGGTGCTACAGGTATTGGGTTCGAATCCTGGATGTTCCATGGATGTTTGTAGTGGTTCGGAATCCACTTTAAACAGTAGATTCCTGCCTCATATGACCGTAGAGTGTTAGAGCCAATCAGACTTCCCACCCCATCATTTTCAAACTGTAAAGGGAAATCAGCATCAGGTACAGTGATGTAGTAGTTGAAATAGTAGTGGTAGTAGTAGTAGAAAATGGCTTAGGTCCTCCTTCCACATCATTCCCAAACTGCATAGGGGCAACTCAGCTCTAGGCACAGTGATGTGGTGTAGTAATAATCTCTTAGGAGCCAATTTTCACATTTGTAAAATAAAATCATCCTTTTTTTTGCCTTTGCTTTGAACTCGCGAATTGTATGCATGAGTATTTGAAGTCTCGAACAAAGTATCGGCCTATCCTACAAGTATATCCTACAAGTATCGGCCATTGATATAAATATTTGCTTTAAGATTATAAAAAGTTTTTAAATCTTGGACAATGGATTTCGGAAGAAGAAAATTGGTAGTTTTATCAGACTTACAAAGTTTTATTTACCTCTTACCTAATTTACAATATAAAGTTTGCAGATGCTATCATAGTTATCAGTTGTTTTTCTCGTTTGTAAGCGTTGCAATCGTTTTCTTCGAGTCAGGCAATATGTTAAGTAATATTGAAATTGGAATTTATTGCAGAAATTCTTTTATTTGCAATATCTTTAACATGTGTATGAGATTCATGATCGTTTTAAAACATGCCATTAGATATTTTCAAGTTCACCTAATTTTGGAATCTTCAATGATAAGATTTCGTTAGCCTTCGATTTTTAAGACATTTTTTTTACTAAATCGAATGTTCTATCGTCTAACTGATTGGGAAAAACCTAAATATCCTTATCTTGTACATTTTAAAATATGTCTGTGTCCAATTTTTTTCTCAGACGCTTTTAATTTGGCTTTGTGGGATGAATTTAAATTTCTTAATCAAGGTGTCTTTCAGTATAACAATTAAGATAGAGGTTAAAAAGACAGTTAAACGAATGTCCATATTTGTGGCTCTAATTGAAAAATGCAATAAACTTGATGAAGTGCTTTTCAAAACAAAACCTATTTTATGTATTCTGATCTTGTGTAATCTAATTTCTTTTCGGGTTTTATTCGCCTGTTCCTTAAAGTTTTCTTCAGAACTCATGTAGGGTTGTGTAGTTAGGGTAGTATTATTTAAGTAGGGTCATGTAGTTTTTACAAGTTTACATTCAAGATATTTGTGGTGGATTATAGCGTATTTGGAGTTAAGAATATTAAGAGTGATAAAAATACATTTAATCTGTTCACAGGTATTGTGGATATTTTTTAGGTATAGTAAAAGTTTTTATTGGAAATCTTCAAATGCTTTTCCTTTTGATATTCTTTGATTATGTTTGGTATTTGTAGTAGTTTAGTTTGATCTATTATTGATATTGAAAAATAAATTCTACATGTTTTCAATATTTTAAGCTAAATTTCTAAATTGAAAAACATTTAAAATATTTGAACGATGAAGTATTTAATTAAATAAATAAATTTTTTTGTTTTATATATGAGTTTATAAAAACTTGAAATTTTTTATTTGTTCCTTTTTCTCTAAAGAAAAATTTGAAAAGTGTGTTTTAGAAATTGTTGGAAAATCTAAAATCCCCAAAATCATTGGTTCTGCTTCGAAGACATGCTTGACGTATCTCTATTTTATACATAATCATATCAGCACATATAAAAAATATCAAAATAGCAAACCAATGTTTAGTAATTTCTAATCTTCTATTTTCTTCCTGTGCATAAATACTATACCCATTAAATAATTGAGTTGAACTTTAACGATGAAGTTGCCAATAATTCATTTATTAACTTTGTTAAGATTAAAGTTTCAATATAAAAAGCCTGAACAAGTAGTGCCGAGTGTTAATGTGCTTACTGAAGTTGGTTTGCATCAAAGCATTTGTGCTTTCATGTGTTTTGTAGTCAAATTGCTTGTTTACACATTTATGTTGAATGCTGAATTTTGAGATTGTTATATTGATCCATAGTTATTTTAACACGCATAAGATAGCACAGTGGTAAAATGATCACTTGTAGTAATTAGAAATACTTTTGTAAAGTGTTCTTTGTAGTTTTATGCTCTGCAAATTATATTGCATTTGTCGTATGTGAGGTTGTATATGCAATTTCATGATTCCAGTTAGTACACATAGCATGTGTTATATGATTACAACAAGATAACAATATAAATTATCAATTTTAGTATATTTTTTATACTTTTAAAATTGATAAAATCATTCCTGAAAAATTCAGCAGAGTTGTTTCTTTATGGGTCCTAAAATAAAATTAAAAATTATTTTGGATTAAAAACAAGAATTTTATTTAGATGTTTATCTACTCTAATGTATTTTGCCAATTTATTTTTCATTTGCCAAGTTCCAAGTGTTTAGCCAAATTTCATGGATTCTTATAATTAAGTTTGCGTTTTTTATATTATCTTCAACTTCAACTAATCCATAAGAAAACTTATTAATAGTAAAAATAATAAGGTTTCAAAGTTCATTTAAATAAGCTTGTAAAGTTTCAGAAATTTTTGAATACCTAGGATCGTTCCAAGCGTATCTAATGCTATTAAATTTGTTGCACTGTAATTGTTTTAGATAAATATTTCCGTTGTTATTCAGCGGAGGTAATTTCAACTTTCAGCATGAATAATTAAAATATCTTTTTGAAAATAATTCTTATATGATGTAAGGCGGATTTAACAGAAAATTTTTCTGGGCATATATACTACACCAATATTTTTATCAAAAGTATTTGAAACAATTAAATAAATAAAAATAATTTGTGCATAATTATAAAATTCGATTAGGAATAAATTATTGAAAGATTTATAAACATTAAAAAATATTACCGGTGTAATTTGAAATCAAAACAATCTTATCTATCTAAATCAGAAGTATAAAGTCAATCAGAGAATTTTTCCCATATTTCAGAAATTATAACAAGAGTTTCATGGATGATATTCAGTTCATTCTTTGCAATTGTTTATTTTTTGATAAAAAAACCATATCGGAAAAAATCAGGTTAGGTTTTCATTGTGCTGAATTTAGTGTTTTTAAAAGCTTTTCTGTAGTAAAAATGATAATTTATATTATACAATCAATATTATTTAAAATAATATTTGCTGTTTAACTCATCTAATAGATTTTGTAGAATTAATTTAAATTAAGTATTTTTAAAGATACTTTTTGTAGAACAATGTCTAGTTCTCACCAGTTATTCGGTTTGATAAGCTCTCTGAATCTTTTATTGCACATTTAAGCTGTTAGACCGGGACTACCGTTGAAACTCTGGACCAACTATTTGTGAAAAGTAAAAAAATTTTGCTTAAATTGAAATAAGCGAATCGATTACATGTTACTATTTTCTGAAACATAATAAATATTAATTATTGTTGGTATTTTCTCTATTTTTTGATATTATATGTTTAATTATTAAGTTCACATTACTTTTTTTTTTATTAAAATTTCTCCAAATGAGATTTCTGCCTTTTGCGCCGCTGTATTTAAATCCTTGGCTTTCCAGGTTTTTTTATATGTTGTTTGATTATAATCACTAGTTGTTCAGAAAAATGAAATCAATTGAGCTCAGTTAATTTTCTGTTGTTTGTTATTCTCATTTTAAATTATGTTAAAATCAAGTTCTTTTCATGTATTACTCATTTAAACAAGATATTATATGTATAAGTTATGTTTGCATTTATGTTGGAATTTGTTAAAGGATTTTTAATAAGCAGAAAAGAGTTTTATATAAAATTCCTTATGTGTTTAAATGATTTATCTTTTTAGGATGCTTTATGTAATGTTTCAATTGCTAAAATGTTTATGGAATATTTGCGATTTAATATTTATAAATGGTGGTTATTTTCTTGTTGTTTTCTGTTTGGAAAACTATAGTTACACAATTTTGCAATTTGTCATTACAGTTGGTGGTAATTATCATTTACTCAATTTTTGTGTGACGTTGTTTGAAACTATAACCGTTAATATGCTAGTTTTTATTTGCGTTACAAATTTACGTAATTTTCTAATATTAGAAACCTTTATTAGTAAACGGAAGTTTTGAAGTCGGAATCAAGGGAAAATATTGGCAAATTCATTTTAACTAATACTAAATATTAATACTACTTGGTAATACCTCCAATAAGAACAAACATTAAACAAATTGCATGGAATGATTCCTATATGAATACATATCTATAAGAAATTAAAAAACAATGCGTAAACGAGTCAATACTTTGCAGAATGTAAAATATGATTTTCTCATAAAAATATTAAGATATGTTCCACATAATATATTACAGGCTTCTTTATCAATATAAGAGCAGATATTATGTTGCATGGTGTGGATGTTTTGTCTTTCTCTCTCTCAAGGTCTTTTGCACGCACTAGTTGTTGATCAGAGCGTGACCTACGAATTTAACGTATTAGGTTGTAAGGATGTAGTATAAGTGTGGAAATAGTAACTGTTGCTAAAGTGTTTATTGTATGACGCGAAATACTCACTCAAACCTCTGATTATTCCTCGTTTCTCTGAGAAGTTGCTGCACGTTTTCTATTAGCTGATTATAACAAATCCCTTCCATGTTAAAACCCCTTTTACAGGCAATATTTGCTGTCTTAAACCGGTATCCAGGTTTTTCAAACTTGCTATGGCTAAAACGTTCTGATGCTCCCTTGCTTTGTACTGGTTGAATTCTGAAATACAAGCACTATTGCTGCTATATGAATATTTATCCAGTAGTTCTTTCTGAAGATGTGATGAAAACTTTGATGCGGAACACAAAATTCGTCTACCATGCTGAATCAAGGAATTCCTCTCCCTATCGAAGCGGCCTGATGTGCCAATTGGCTAACGCTCTGGCCTTTTGGTACCATAGAGTGGCATACCAAAGTCTGCTTTATCGAAAGCTTACAAAATGAAATCACATAGCATTTTCGATCTCCACAAACTGTAGCAAATAGTTTTTGGTGCTGCGGCGCCTCGTGAATTTTCGATTGTTAATGTGGACACGGCTTTACGCATACCGAATACTTGTTATTAGGTATTAGATACGACTAAGAGCTAGGCATATAAAGTAAATTCGTAAAAAATGCTGTGCTATTAAAAATAATTACTCATTCTAGAAATTTTTTATACCATAATTAAAAAGAAATCAAGGGCACATATAGATATATTTTATGCATTTATAGATCATTATTTAAAACTCTTTGATAGAGTATTCATTTTTATTAAAAAAATTTTGTAATGATTTCTAGTATTTTGCTACGTTTCTGATATAAGTTTAGTGCTTTTTTTATCTACCTGTGCGTTTTTGTCCTTGATGTTTTAACATTTGCGCTTGTTAATGATTTTTCGAGTTTCGTCATTGCGGTTAATGCGTATTTCAGATCTAAATTCGTTTAATTTTACTCCTTTTTTTCTTGTTTTGGTATATTTTCTTGTGAGAGTGGGATTAACACACAGAAGCATATGAAAAATTAAATGTATATCAGATACTTTAATATTTATGAAAACAGATTATACACCACACAAATATAAGTTCTTTGTTCATTCTCTGATATTTTTTTTGTTTTTGTTTTTGTTTTACTGCAGTTTTTGTCATCAATATATATAATTTCAGTTTTCCATCAAAGACAAACGCTGCGTCGTTTGACTGGACAGATCTTTGTTTCAAAATCCACAAAGCTTTTTCATATCGAAATCCAGGATAAATCATATTGTTTACCTTGTTCTTTTAGATTGTAATTTTATTTTGGCTTTTGCACGAATACTTCAAGAAATCAATAATGACTATTTGCCACCATCTGGTTGTAGCGGTTGACACAAACGAGTAGAACACGACTTTATTACGTATCGTACAAGAAAAGAGGAGGGGCCTGGAATGGGTTTTTTATTCTTTTCTGTTTTTTTCTGTGGTAAAATCGGAAGTGAATGGATGTGGCAATGAACTTTGCTCAAGGTCTTCAATGACAAAGAGACCATCTTGGAAGCGCCTCAGGAAGCCCATCTGCCCCTGCAGAGACTTCAGAGGATCAGGCTCATTACCGCATTTACACGTACAAGACCCTATATAGAATAGAAACCTGATAGCAGTGTTTCCTTCTTAGAGGAAAATATGACGGAAAGTATTGGAGAGCTTGGCCTTTCTTTTTTTGAGCTTGTTGCCTTCAAATAAGTAAAAAGTAGTCTATTTTGATTTGTCGATAGGGCTGTATGTCTCGAAATTGATCAGTTATCTTTCCACCTGTCTGCTGAGTTGTGCACTATTTTAATCTGTTGAGTTGATGTTTTTTTGTGTAACAACGATCAGTCAGTAATTATAAGAATTTGTGTATTAAGTTCCAATTTAAACATATTATAAATTATCTTTAAGAAATGATTTGGAGATGCATTATTAATTGTCTCGGAATTGATCAATTTCGAGACTATCAATGCAATGATCAAATTATCAAGCAATGCAGCCAAC
>BPLR01002124.1:0-44910 GCA_021605095.1 Caerostris extrusa
GAATGTATCGTTGTAGCCTGAGCTTTAGTAACGGGATTGTGTTGAAATCAAGATATAGAAGAGCGCATCTGATCTGATGAATTGCATAAGAAAGAAGGCTTTCATTTCAAGTTGAAATTTTCCCACATCTGGCGTTTACTATTGCAGATATATACTCTCAAATTCAAAATAATAATTTAATAATTTAATTATCAATTAAATTAATATCAAGCGTTCGTCAACATATCAAAAAGTCATTAACTGCAAGTTCAAAAATATATTTGAACTTGAGTGGATGAATAAAAAGGCTTTTAAGAATGTTTGAAAAATTTGAACAAGAGAGAGAGAGAGTGGAACTAATACAGGGTCTTGGAAAAAATCATGAAATCCAGTTCACTGCAGTGTCCTTCGGCTTACTAATTTACCATTAAATCAAGATTCCGTCTATGCTGCATAATTATTATTTTTTCAATCTCTACTATTCACACCTCCTATATACATCTTGGTTCAAATATTTTTAATCGTTAATAGAGATTTTTATTCGTCCACTCTGTCTGAATTGCATTTTTTTGAAACTGTAGTGAGGGAACTTAGGTTAATACGTTTTTTTCAAATATTAATTCATTAATTAAATTAAATAATTAATTTTAGTTTTTTTAGATTGTTGTATAGAGCTCACATATAGATGATTGTAGATAACAGGAAAATTTCATATCTTATTTATCAGCAATTTTCAGCAATATAGTGAAAAGGAGTGACACTGATTTACTTTTTTTATATTATTATATTTGAATTACCAAAAAGATATCACAAAGCGATGAATCATTGAGAGATTAGCAAGTTGATGGATTCACATCACTGAGCGATACAGAAAAATCAAACAAACTCATGACCGAAAGTTACTTGTTGAACTTGGAGTAGGTGAATACCAAGTCAATTCCCAATACTGCGGTTAAATGCTAAAGTGCAATAGTGGCGATGCACCGCTACAGGACAGATACCATAGTTTTCCTGTAAAGTACAATAGTTAAAACAGTGTTTTCACATGAATAACAGGCCAGATAAAGGTCTGATATTATAGATACTTTACGATTTGTTGGCAGAACTCATCAGATTGAAAACAAAGATTACTAATTATAATAAAGAAAACTTTATTCTCCACGTGCGTCGTGGTATTCACAATTGTTAAAGGCCAACAGTATATTGAGAAACAAATAAATATAATGTTTTAAAGGGTCGTTGTTACATTTACTCCATGCGATGATGACTTGTCAAAAATAACACTTAAATGACTGATAAAAGCAATCTCAATCATTAATTTCATTTTGGTATCAGAATGCAAGATCAGCCAGATGAGGTACTGAGTTTTTACCATTTCGATGTGGTATTCAGTTATCAACGTTTCTGCTTTTCATGGCGAAGAGGGTGGCACAAAGTACTTGACCATTGGACCATCGAGAGGTTTCGGAGAGAAGCACTTTGCTTGAGTCTATATGGTAAGCAAAGGGATGATGAGACTGTGCCGCATAAAATATGGAATTAAAGCATTTATTGGAGCAGTAGAGAAGACGACACACTTCGGGACAGTTGAGAAACCATTTTATTACAGAAGATGAAACAGCCTCTCATAATCCAGCACAATTGGGCGCAGTGAACAGGCAGCATGGAAAGCACTACGTGGAACAAAGCTGTGTAATGCATGGTATGGAGAAGGGAAATTACTGATATAGGGAACTGCTTTGGTCTAACTAGCATTCAAATGAGAAGACGATAAGTGATTAGTTACCTAGTCGATGACAGAATGCCAAAGTTTTGTTCAGCGCACCCGAATAAAGCCTTAATGACTTCCCATCCTTTTACTGACAAAAAGAAAGAGGAATTGCAATGTCACGCTGATGATGTCGTCCAATAAAATACTGCAATGCCGAATCGCACCATGATGTTTACGGACATCATTTCGTGAAAGAGGAAAGGAAAATTGGAATCCAACCGTTAAAAAGAAGAACTGACGATTGCTAAAAATATCTTCTGTCAAACAATGTTTTGCTCACTATCCGTATGTAGCCATATGCAATTGATGGTCATCGAGAACACGACCCTTCGGTGCTGTATCTTTCAGAGACTGGCAGTTCAGAAATCTCTCCCGCACGACCAAGTTCAGCAGCAGGATCAGGCTTGATGGTTCATAAAAGATGCCACCCTGGGCACAGGTGTGCCAAGTGCACATGACTAAAAATATTTCCGGAGGCACAAGAACATCTCTGAAGGGTATTCGTAGTTGAAATCTCCAGGCAGGGCTTAGAGAATGTAGTTAAATGTTGTCGAAATGGGCCGACCTGGATGACGATACACTGGATGTGTTTATACCATTTGAAGGCCGGCACGCCACCATATGCACAGCGGTTGGCCAGTGTTAAATGTCCTTTCATCTCCACCAGCCTGCACTGTGCATCTAATGCTGAGTCAATACTTGCCGACATGCATGATGACGAAGAACCGCAGCAAAGCCCAGACCTCATATTTGTTCGAAAGAACATACGCGGAGGGAAAAATTACGAACGATAACCTCAAAGGCCGCCGAAACATGTACTGGAAGTGCACTGAACAACGAATACTTGTTGCATGACTGCAGCCAAATTTCCAGTAGGGACAGCGCCGCCGACAAAATTAAACAGCGAGCCAGCTCCAGTGTCAGCTTGGTAAAGGCCTGGAGTTTAATGCTAACAGCATTCCATCCTAAAATTATATACCATACACTGTTTACGTTATAATGAATTTCAAAATACATATTGTAATACTGAAGTGCTCTATGAAACACAGATTTGATTGCAATTCTGTAGATTTCAGCTCAATGATGAACAAAAGAAGATTTTGCCAGAAGTCAAATGTTTGTGATGTCGGTTATATTTAATGGGGACTTCATGCTTAAATAAGAACAATATTTATAATCTGTTAATATTTTTGTGCTCTTTTTAAACATAGCATCAGTATAACTGAACAGATTAATAAATGCAGTAGTTGATGAAAAGAAATCTCTCATTAGAGAATTTTCTATTGTGAGAAATACAACTGGAAAGGCTGTGCTTGAAGAGTGAAGTGAGCCAATATGCTGCACATTTATTGCTCATAAAGGGACAGAACATTCACTGTAAGCAAAGCTTAATACATTACTCTCTTTACAGTAACATCTGTGGAGCTTCTTTAATTATAAGCTTCATCATTTCTATTAGTTGTTACTGCAGACATATAATAAGCCTGATACTGGCGAATCGTATTTAAAAGGAAATTTTTGTACCACTAAACTAAAGTTGTTACCCCGCCCAGACAGTGCTCTGCTAAATGTCAGTTCGCGGTAATAGATAGAAGATGTTGCACATCAAAGCGGAGAAATTCTTAATTAATGAGTTAAATTGTTGATAATATTAAAATAAGATGATAATATTCTTAAGAAATAATATTACTTAATAACAACTGAAAATTATACTGAATCAGGAACTCAGCTCCTTTATTCAATAACGTGTCTAGCAACATTCCTTACAGCATTTTAAATGTTGCATTAGGAACAATATTACATTTTTACACATATAATAATAATATATTTTAAAATTATTACTTATTTATGTATTAATATTTATGTATTAATTTTTTATATTATTTTTTTATAAAATTAAACTTTATAAAATTAAGAGAACATAATTATAACATTATAATTGTGAGTAAATTGAAATAATATTTTTTTCTGTTAACATATGTAACCCGAGATAGCCAGCTGATTTTGTGGCTCCAGCGAAGGTATATAGTTGGAGCACAAGTTTTGATGATGCTTACAGCAGTTGGTGGCCCCAATATGGTTTGAGACAGTTGTATGAAAATGGAAATTCATAGGCTAAATATCACATCTATTGTGATTGTACTTCACAATGTCATTAGCAAGTATATATACATACAGCACATAGTGTGTGTGTGTGTATACATGGAAAATCAGCACCATATACAAACTATAATCACCATTGCAAATATGCACTGCACTTATATATAGCATGGCCAGAACTGTAACTATGCATGTTGTAAACATTTATAATTATAAGGACACTATTAACGATATTTGGAATTTGCAAATAATTATGTAGGATTATACTTATCTCTATCTCTATTTATGTATATACATATATATATATATATTAACATGGGAGGTACATATATTAACACAATTAACTATAAAATATAATTATATATTGTAAACTGTTATGTAGGGTTATACTATAGTATATATGTGAAAAAGTGTGTGCGTATGTTGCACAGGATGATTTTCTTGAAGAAGAATATTTATGAGCTTTCGAGGCAAGTACCAACGCTCATTGTCTAGAGTAATGTCAATGCTCTATTTTGTACTTCGCGCACATATTTTCTTCTTTAATTGTTCAATAACTGTTTACAATTGTTTAAAATAATTGCTTATACGTAAAATTAGCTATATACAAACCCGTGAGTTCTCATTATTATTAAACTCTATTGAGTTTTAAGACAAATTGCTCTTTATTTCTATTTGAGGTGCACAAAACGTAATTGACAGATAAAAGAGCACTCACCTTTTGCGTTACCTTTTAGTTAGTTCATTCAACAACACCATTGGAACATAAAATTATTTACTGAAGTTAACAACATACCACACATATTCTGAACACGAAATAAAAAAGCTGTTCTATACATTAAAATAAAGTAACAAAATAATTTTTTATTAATAATTGAGAAAATTCACCAATAGTTAATTATCAGCCCTGCGAACCTATATACCATTAATTACAAAAAATTCGTAATTCTTTGATAACAGTTTACAGCCAGTACTCACTGAAAGGATAGTTTATAAATTTTTAAAAGCTAAAGCCTTAAAAGTTGTGCCGTGTTTTCAAACATTAGGATTGGCACATCAGGTGCTTGACGCCATACTATCAGCCCTTGGCACATTTTTATAGCCTCTGCAGAAATCCCAGTAATGTCCCCCAGTTTTGACATGTAGCCCGTGTCGATAACAGCATTCTGCCTCTCACTAGTTATGTTCTGGTCAATATCACCTTCTTAACATGACTTCAATGGATGAGCCCATTGTCCCATCAAACACAATATACGTTTTTGCTATTGTTTTTTGGTGAACTCCCACGAGTCGTAGAACCTGCTTCTTTTGAGGGTTTCGAAGAAGAAGTCACGCTTCGCCAATGGACCTCGCTTCCTTAAGTTGAACAAATCGAAAAGTCGGAACGCTGGCCGTATTAAATGCCGAAGCCCAGACGAGCTCATAGTTAAACTTTCTTTTGAGATGCCGAACGACAGCTGAATGGTCATACTGGCTGTCGGCCGGCACTGCTCGCTTTCTTCCACGGTGCAGCCGGTCGATTTGTGCCCGAGCTCAAAGAAGAGGAGTGCTCGTTACTTGAAACACTCGCTGATTACCACGAAATGTTGAGCATCACGAAATGACTGTACGCTCTCGTCCTGTGCGGTACAGCATAATAGCGGCGAATAGAGTATGATCATCGACACACATTTTATGTAAACTCAAAATTGGGAAGGGATATTTTAATTCATAAAATTTGGAGAAATATTGTCAATTTTATTCAAATATAGCACGTTAATGAAACACCTGATGCACCAATTGTTGTTTAATTAAATTTCCTACTTCAATTTACTTGATATTTTAATGAGAATTTCACAAGGCTCTACAGCAATGTTATTGTGAAAACAAATCTTCATCATTTTGCTCTTGTGTAAATTTAAATTACTGCTTGGCCTGATTACAGTTGCTTGACACTGCTGTAACTGGCCTATTTCTCAAAAATGGAAAATAGAAACATTTTTCAGAAATATTTTGTTCAACTTATCTGTAATGTCTTTTACAGTTTCCACTGATTGGTAGTAAAATAGCAAATTGAAAAACTGATAAGTTTAAATTAAATTCTTCACATTCAAAGATTTCTTCATAGCTTTGAAAGGACATTAAAGATTATGGCTCTAATTGTAATACAATCATTTTGAAACTTAATTGGTTGGCAGTAGCAGTGACCCACATTAGCTTTCTGAAAATAAATTTTATATCGACTAGTGTTAAGTAGTTAAACACAGTGAAAGTGACATTTTCAGAAAATATGATGGAAATATTAACATTCCATAAAGCACAGCATTATAGATAATAAAATGTTTAATGTTACTGTCGCATTAAATGCATAAATACAGAATATGGCCAGCAAATAGTGGGAAAGATGTAAGAAAATAAAAAATGGGCTTAGAGTTACAATACTACCACATTTTGTTTGGGACATATTGTAATAAATGAATAGACAACAAGAATGCATGGGTGAATAAATAATTAAAATAGAATATCGTCTGTAAATAATGACAAATTTTGTTTCTCTGAGGTCATGAGCTAGTGGTCAGCTCAAATATGACAACAAATTTAGAATGTACAATATGAATAGTCACTGTAACATAATGGGTTTGTTAACAACAAATTAACGACAATATTTATTTGGAGGTCACAGTTGTGTCAGCTCAGCTGATGACAACAAATTTAATAATAACAATAAAGACAAAATGTAATGGCCGAAGACAACAAAGACTTATCATAGCTTTATTTGGGGTCATATAGACATGGCAGCAAGGCAATAAAGATGAATAGAGGTAATGGTGTCACATGCATTGGGATTGTTATTAAAATAAACAAACATATCGGTCAAACTTAGAATACAATATGAATAATACTGTGGATTTAGAATAAATTAACGACACATGCCTGAGGTTCATATAAAAATACAGAAATATTTATCAGCCCAGCTTAGAATGTCAATATGAATAGTCAATTAAAATATAATGATTTGAAGACAATCAATTGTCTTATCGTCATTTCATTTGAGGTCAAGTTTAAAATATATCAACAATTAGAATGTACAATATGAATAAGTCACTGTACATGTAACAAGCCTTCTGTCGTCACATGCAGCTTAAAGATTGTTAGTACAAACAGAAATATGACAACAAATTTGGAATATGAATAGTCACCAAAACATAACTGATTTAAAGCACAGTCAATATCAATAACAGCTTTGAGGTTTGAGTAAGTCTGTTATTAGTAATAACAAATATGACAACAAATTTAAAATGCATTGGCCGATGAATGGGGTCAATTAAAATATAATGGTGTCAACAATTAATCTATCAACATTTGGCTTGTGCTTCATATTAAATAAACAACATGACAACTAATTTAGAATGCACAATATCAAATAATTAAAAATATAATGGATTACATCAACAAATTAACGACATTTACTTGCAGTTTATATTAAAAATAAAATATGACAACAAATTTTAGAATGTAATAATATGAATAAATAATGCTTAGCCAAAAAAATAATAAAACAAATTGAAGAGGACAACAAATTTAGAATGTGTTGAATAAATAATTAAAATATATGGGTTTAAATTGAGGTCAAGAGGCTAAAATAAATAATGTTATCAACAGTTCTTAGAATGTACAATATGAATAAATAATTGAAAATAATGGATGAAGACAACAAATTAATTGACAGATTTGTCTGGGGTTCATTAAATAATGAAAATATTTAATTAAAAGAGTGTAATATGAATATAATAAAATATTATTGATTTAGGATGATAATTAACGAGCATTTTTTTTTGGGTTGCATTTAATAACGAATATGACAAATAATTTTGAATGTACAATATGAATATGATATTTAAAATGTTATGGATTGAGAATAAAATTAACGACTTGGGGTCATATTAGTCATGACAACAAATTTAGAATGTAATATGAGTAAATAATTGTGGATATAATGGATTAACGACACATTTTTTTGAGGTCGTATTAAAATAAACAAATATGACAATGCTCAGAATGCATTGCCGACAAAATGAACCAACAGTCAAGTGATTAAATAGATTTATGACCTAGCGAAAGGAATCACTTGACACAGGATCAAATATGTACTTCTGCATTGGTTCAGATTCAAAAATTTTGCCAACATTTCAGTCACTGAATATATTGCGAGTTTGGCTAATAAGAAAGGCTCATCTCACAAAATAAAAGCAGTTTTTCATATTCACATGATTAACTCATATAATATTCTCTTTTGGTAAACAGCCTAATAATCTTTAAAATGGAGCAGAACACAAGCTCAGCCATCATGTTCTTCTTGTAGCAGAATTCTGTGTAATGTACTGTATAAAAGAGGTGAATGATGAAAGGTACCGTGAATGCAAGATTTGTTGAAGAAAATGCCGAGTGACGAACTAGTTGAATATGTTCATCTGCCATAAAACCCACAGTTAGGTCAATGCTTACCGAATTAGCCGTTCAGTCTAAAATCGAGAACATGGAACGAAATACTTAGAAGAATCATTTTTGGGTTTCACTGCCTTTGCACGAGCAAAATATCATCCCCTGATCATCTACATTACTGTGACAGGTGTAAGAGGAGATAAAGAGAGTGACATGAATGACAAGATGTAAGCTGATACGAAAATGTTGAGGCCAATAATGAATTACTTAACATATACTCAATTATTGCCAAAATTTTTCTCAAGAACATTTGCCGAATATGGGTTCGGTTAAAATGTTTTTTCAATGATGAGACGAAACATTATAGAAGGAAATCATTTTTAAACATTTGTGGATCGAGCAAACAACAGGATCTTCTTATGACCATTGTAATGTATTGATGGGACAGAAGGATATATACGATGCGTAATAAATAGCCGCATGATGTGTTGATATGGATAAGGAGTAATATTGAACTATTTCACACGGGACTCACCATGCCATAAGAAACCCTTCAGTTAGCCCACTTTTACTTACTGAAGGTCTGGTCTTTAAAAATAAATAGCTTTTCAATTTAGAATTATTTGGTTTTCAACTTAGTTCTATTAAATGAGTTCAGATCTCTTATAACACTATTTGTAATGTGTTTCGTAGTAGAGTGATGATAATAATACGAGGGAGTAATTGGCTGCAGAATGAAGGATGTGTTTGTGCCACAATGAACTACTCTTACAGCTCAATTTTTCACAATATTGTTTACCGAATTGAATGGTTCACCAGTTTCCTGTTTTCAAGTGAATGAAGACATTTTTAGAACTATTTTGTTTTTCGTCAAAAATTTGAGGGTTCCAGTTGATATATACTTTCATATTTATAATAGTATGTAAAGTGGAGGAGTATCAGGCTTATCACGAACAAGTTGCGTATTACCTCATCATATAAAAATCTTTTCACAGTCCATTGTTTGAATGACTGAATCGTCCGTCTAAATGGTTTGTTCAACATAGAACGAAACATATAGTAGCCAACTGGTTAGCTTCAACTAACCTCTTAAAATTGAAAGAGGAAATGCCACGTTCCTCACTGCCTGTTTTATACAGGATTTGCATGCTGCATGAGTCTACTGCATATGTTGGCAGAGAATGTCTAGCTATTTACAATAAAAAATAATTTAATAAAACAAACTAATGTGCTTATTATTTTTATTTTTATTTGATATTTAAAATTTACACAGTTAATTGTAGCTTCATTTGGTTTATTTTATTTCTGACATTACAATTATTTCTTTGGTGGAAGTGGTCACTTATGAGATTTTCTTAAAGCAAGGGTTAAGTAAGCAATATTCTTATTGAACATTGCAAGTTTATAAAATATTATTTATTTATTGGATGATTGAGACGCCATGTTTGGTGCCACTTTAAGAAAAGAAGATCACCCATTAATTTAATATATCAATAAGAAACGAGTAATCTGAAATACAACGATTTCTGTTAACTGGCCATACATACTTCCAAAGATCAGGTTTTATCCACAAAGTTGTTGTGTCCTCATGGATGGGTGCAGCTGAGCACCCATAGAAGTCACTTCTGCTCATGATCGCCTTATGAGATTGGCTTGAATCAGACATAGGTAACATAATATTTCTCATGGAATATATGTGGAAGGTTGCCAATTTAAAATGTACTTAGCTACTTTTAAAATTTCATTACCCCTGTTCTTTTAGATCTGCTTTTCCTTGCTTAGGCCACGAGCAATATAGCTGACGAAATTTTGACATTATTGATAATAATAAATGTAATCAGATATTTGAATCTGTTTTTATTCTATTTATTATCCGGTTGGTGGACAGTTAGCACATCATCACTTATTATTTTTTAAATCTGAATTGTCTCTGCTCCGAATGAGACAAATTTGCACTGAATATTTTGAGTTAACAGGGCCAGGTGTTACTTGGAAACCCCAGTGGTGGCTTTTCAGCCGATAAACAGAAATATTGATAGACTATCAGTCAAAGCTTTTGTTGGGAAATATTATATTTAAATACTATTCAGCAGGCTCATCAATAAAGAACAAAGGTCATCCCAGATGCTGCACCTTTGTCAGATGGCCTTCCATCAGGTACAAAGGTTCACCCACTCCTTGCTGGAGATAATAAGCACTTTCAAACGTGTGGCTCTCTTAAAGTTCATTTATACAAAATAATGCCCCTGAACACTAATTAATTTAACCAATTAAAAATTAGATTAGTTGCTAGCAATGTCAATGCACAGCCAAGATTACTTTATGTTCAAAATGTCGATACCCCACTTTTCTCACCATGTTGAAATTTTCCTGTGCTGGAGCCAGATGCAGCGTACTTAAATTCAAAACTAAAATATTATTTAATTATTGAATTAACATTTGAAAAGAATGTACAACATCCACACTACAAAGCTTAAAAATGTATTTCCTGAACTTTGAGCGGAAGAATAAAGTATTTTATTGACGATTGAAGAATAAAACAAGATATACATATATATAACAGGAATAAAAAACCGAATATCCTATCGCGCCTTCCTACGTGGTATCTGAATATTAGAAATGAAAGGATGCCGAAAAATTAAAATAGCGTTCAGTAATTTTCTAAAACAAAACAGCTAGTTGTACTACCGAAAAACAATTTTTTAATCAGTAATATTATAACGATCTTCAAATTCAAGGAACTTTAAGAACTGATGGTGAAAAGTGAGATGCTTCCATTTGTGTTAGCTCAACCCTCTAACTGCATAGCTCCAGAAGCTCACCACCGTGCTGATTACGTGAGCTGTCCGCATCTCGTAATTGTATATTCTTCCACATTTTAAATTTACTTCAATGATGGCTAGCAAACACACAGGTCACAGATGTTGCCATTGCTTCGTTGTTGTTGTTATTGCCTCATTCTGGTAGATATCTACGTAGCCGGACTTTTTTGAAAGGAAGGAAGCAGATTCTTATTATGGTTGGACCGGTCTGATTTTGACCGTGACGCCTACAGTCACAGAGACCAACCCGCTTGCTTACCCGAATCAATTATCCATGGCAACCGGAAGTTCGAACTCCAGGCTCCGTGGTGTCGAGCGCCCATGATCAAGACGCGGTCAATCTCATCCACTCTGCGTCTCGGCAACGGCCAACGCCCGATAAGTGCAGAACCGAACGGGTCACATAGACAGAGAGGCAAGTCAGCTCGTTTACTCAGAGAAATGTCGCAAGCTTATATGACAACGAGACTTGTACATTCAGATATCACTGGATAGTATTGCTGAGACTGCTTTGAAGAAATACATGTTGTCAAACAAAGATACAATTGCATATCAGCTATCCATCCACTTGGGTGCAGGCTCAATAACGCTTCATATGGAAAACTGAAAGCAAAGCGAGCCATGGCAATTTGTTCCAACGATTTATCTGTAACAGGGACAACAGGCTTTCAGACTGTTTCTATCTATGTAAACATACAAAGAACAAGATAGAAATAAATGATATCAGTTGTCCATCCATCTCTATGCCTGGCAATCCACAACTCTTCCATAGAAACAGAAGGCAGTGCAGGACAGAAAGTGAGACGTAACCATCCTTCCCTGTTTATCAGGAAATTGCTTCTACTCTGTGAAGGTGCTTGCGGAGCACGTGACTCAGAGCCATAGAAAAGCCACCGACCACTGACCATTCGCACTGGCCTCTGCCATGCAGAACTCCTGCCAAACCCAGTCCATTTTCAGTGTGAGTTTCTTAGAGTTCTGCATGGCAGAGATTGTTCTGAATGGTCTAGGTGAAAATTCGGTGGCATTTCTATGGCTTTTCTGAGGTCACGATTGTCTCCGCAAACACCTTCACAGAATTAAACTGAACGCTGACCCTCTCTGTCTCCTGTGTGATAAACAGGAAGGAATGGATACGTCTCACTTTGCTTCCTGTCCTGCACTGCCTTCTGTTTCTATATGGAAGAGTTATTGGATTGCCAGACATAAGTGGATGGATTAACTGATATCATTTTATTTCTATCTTGTTCTTTGTATGTATTTCGTCTATGCAGAAACAGTCTCAAGCCCTGATACGATCTATTCATGACATCCCTGAATGGCCTACAGATAAATCGTTGGCATCGCTATGGCTTTTTGTGGTCACGATTGTCTCCACCAAGCACCTTCATAGAATTAAGCTGACCCCTGACCCTCTATGTCTCCTGTGTGATAACCAGGAAGGAATGGATACGTGTCACTTTGCTTCCAGTTCTGCACTGTCTTCTGTTTCTATATGGAAGCGTTATTGGATTGCCTACTTAAGTGGATGGATTAACTGATGCAATTTATTTGTATCTTGTTTTGTGTATGTATTTCTTCTATGCTAAAAGCAGTCTCAAGCACTAATACTATCCGGTTCATGATATCCCTGAATGGCCTAGAGATAAATCGTTGGCATCGCTATGGCTTTTCTGCGGTCACGATTGTCTCCGCAAAGTACCTTCACAGAATTAAACTGACCCCGACTCTCTGTCTCCTATGTGATAACCAAAAAAATGGATACGTTTCACTTTTTTTCAGTTCTGCACTATCTTCTGTTTATATATGGAGGCGTTATTGGATTGCCAGACTTAAGTGGATGAATTAACCGATGTTCTTTTGTTTATATCTTGTTCTTTGTATTTTCATGATATGTGTCCTGTAAACTTACCATTGGAAATAAAATACCTCGGGCGCTCGGTACCACAGATTTCGGGTTCGAGACCCGGCGGTGCCATGGATGTTCGTAGTGGTTCGGAATCCACTTTGGCCGTAGGTCCCGATCTCATATGACTGTAAGAGCATCACGGATCAAAAATCAGACTTCTACCTACGGTGCTCCTTCATAATAGAATCTGCTTCCTTCCCCTTCAACCATAAGTCCGTACGTGTTCGTGGGCTTGGTCTAGATTAGATATCTACCAAGTGGGGCAAGTAACAACAACAACACAAGTAATAACAACATCTATGTATTTTCATGATGTTTCTCTAAACTTATCATTGGAAATAAAAATAAATATTGGAAAATATACAAATTACAAGGAGGGATTACTTATGAATACTTGGACGCTCACGATAATTGGACATCAACTTTCTTACAGTTGGACTGAGGCTTCACAAAGATATGTAATTTAGGACGAATATGCTTAATTTTTAAATGGAAGGCATGCACTCACTTTTCACATAGATTCTTAAGGGTTCCTTTGATTTTGAAAGATGGTTATGATGCATTGGACTTTTTTTGTAATTTTTGTAAATTTAAAAAAAAAAAATTGTTTTTCGGTTAATTTTAACTAGCTGTTTTGGTTTTATGTGATTTTAGAAAATTACTGAACGTATTTAATTTTTCAACATCAGTCTTTTTTTTTTTTTTTTTCGACGCCAGTTGGCCAGTTGTTGATTTCTTATGTATAATAAATTATTTCGTATATTGTTTGCGGCGTGCCATTATGTAGTTTTTCCCATTATGGGGGAAAATTTGATGGATATTCAATTTTTTAATTCCTACTATTAGTTCACACTCTTCCTATATATATCTTGTTCAAATTTTCAATCGTCAATAAAATACTTTTATTCTTCCACTCAAGTTCAAATACATTTTTTTAAACTTGTAGTGGATGACACTGGATGTTAGTACAGTCTTTTCAAATATTAATTCAATAATTAAATGTAATTAATTAATTTTAGTTTTTAAGATTTAAATTGCATACATCTACCAATAGATGGCTCCAGCTTTAAGAGGAAAATTTCAACTTTATAGTGAAAAAAAGTAGGAATCGACTTAAATTTTTGTTTTGAAGAAACATAAAATTAATCTTGAAAACATTCTATTGACTATTCTGTTTACTACTTTTAACTAATCTAATTTTTTAATTAGTTTAAATTAATTAATTTTGACAGGAAACAGTTCATTTTGTATAAATGTTATGACGTAATGGACTTAAAATTACACACGTTTTAAATTCTTGTCTATCTCCAAGCCAACCGAAAGTGAAAGAATGGTGCTACAATAGATTTCAGTGCCTAGATTAAGAGGGGAAATTCCGTCTGATAAAAAAAAAAGTGCAACTTTTGTCCTGGGATTGTTCTTCTATTCTATTGATCATGAGCCTGCCAGATAATTGATATTTAAATATAATATTTCCCATTGTTTAAATACAAAGCATTTGATAGTCCTATCCAATATTTCTGTTTATCAAACTGAAGAAATATTTTCCTGGGGTTTTTAAATAACGCCTATTTTAGGTTTAATAAAAAAATATTCAATTTTTAAATTTATCTCACACCAAAATTTTTATATTGAGCAAGCGACAGATTCAAGTTTTAAAAATAATAGAAATGATGATATTAAACATTTTATTTATGTAGTTAATAAATAGAATAAGTAGAATTAAATATGTAATTATGGTATTAATTATGTAGTATTCCAGAAATTCGTTGAACTCAGCTTATATTGCTCGGTAATAAACAAGAAAAGCAGATCTAAAAATTTTAAATTGTGAATTTTTAAAAGTAAAAAGTTTAAAAGTAATTTTAAATTAACAACATACGCATATGATTATGAAATGAATATTAAATATGTCTTTTTATGATATTTTTATGTCCTTGGATTTTAATTCATCGTCAAACTTTGTGGATAGGGACCTGAATGGCCGAGTGTCTAGCGCTTTGGCGCACGGTGCCACAGGCTTCGGATTCGAGTCCGGCGGTGCCATGGATGTTTGTAGTGGTTCAGAATCCACTTTAAGCCGTAGGTCCCAGTCTCCTGTGACTGTAAGAGCGTCACGGAGCAGAAGTGACTTCTACCTATGGGTGCTCCATCAGAACAGAAGCTGCACCCATCCTCCCATGAGGGGACACAACAACAACTTTGTGGATAAACTAAATTTTGTCTTTGGAGGATATGTATGGCCAGTTAGCAGAAATCGTTGTATTTTTCAAGATTACTCGATTTCTTGTGATATATTAAATTAATGGAGTGATCTTCTTTTCTTAAAATTGGCACCAATTGCAATACATGGCGTCTCAATCATCCAATAAATAAATAATATTTTTATAAACTTGCAATAGATTTCCAATAAGTATATTGCTTACTTAACCCATGCTTTAGAAAATCTCATAAATTGACGGTCACTTCCACAAGAAAATAATTACCTTAATGTCCAGAAAATAAATAAATAAATAAAATACAATTAACTATTGTAAATTTTAAATATCAAATAAAAATAAAAATAATAACTTTTTTTTATTGGATTTGTTTTATTAGAATTATTTTTTTTTATTTTTATTTTATGGATGCCCAGAAATAAATATATTTCAGTCAGACAGATTTCTCATAAGGTTAACATATGCAATTTGGAATTGCTCCTCATACATATAACACATTACAAATCCTGTATAAGAAGATCCTGACAGTGAGGCAATGGCATTTCTACTTCAATTTTAAAAAGGGTTAGTTGGAAACTAAAATAGTTCTTCTATAATGTTTCGTTCTATGTTAATAAAAATAAACCGATTTTTTTAAGACGGACGATTCAATTCAGTAAACAATGTTCTTGAAAAAAGATTTTTATATGATGAATTAAATACACAACTTGTTCATTATTAATTACTCCTCATTATTATTCTCCTCCACTTACATACTGTATAAGATACTGACAATTAGGAGATGGTATATATGCTTCGATTTTAATAAATTTACGTTGAAAACCAAAATAGTTCTAAAATATTTCATTCCATGTTGAAGAAAACAGAACAATTTTTTAAAAGACAGACCATTCAATTCAGTAAACAATGTTATTGAAAAAAAAAAAAGATTTTTATGGCAAGAATTGAATACATGTTAAGTAGTTCATTATTAATTACTCCCTCAACATTTTCATATCAACACATCATACATTCATTATTAATTACTCCTCATTATTATTATCCTCCTCTTACATACAATACATTACAAAAGTGTATAAGAAGATCCTGACAATCAAGATATGGTATCGCTGCTTCGATTTTAATAAATTTAAGTTGAAAACCAAAATAGTTCTAAAATATTTCGTTCCATGTTGAAGAAAGCAGAACAATTTTTTTAAAAGACAGACCATTCAATTAAGTAAAAATTGTTCTTGAAAAAGTTTCTTATGGCATGAATTGAATACGTGTTAAGTAGTTCAATATTAATTACTCCTTAATATTTTCATATCAACACATCATGCATTTATTATTTATTACGCATCATTATTATTATCCCTTCTATTACATATAATACATTACAAATAGTGCATAAGAAGATCCTGATAATGAGGGGATGACAATTTTGCTTCGATTTTTAAATGGTTTAAAAATGGTTCTTCTATAATGTTTCGTCTCATGTTGAAAAAAAAAAAAAACATTTTTAAATGTAGAATTAATTCAGTAAACATTGTTCTTGAGAAAAGATTTTATGGCAATAATTGGATATATGTTAAGTAGTTCATTATTAATTATTCCTCAACATTTTCGTATCAACACATCTTACATCCATTATCAATTACTCCTCTTTATTATTATACTCCTCTTACATACAATACATTAGAAATAATGTATAAGATCCTGACAATAGGGGATGATATTTTTGCTTCGATTTTTAAAAGGTTTAGTTGGAAACCAAAATAGTTCTTCTAAAATATTTCGTTCCATGTTAATAAAAAAACCGATTTTAAGACTGACGATACAATTCAGTAAACATTATTCTTGTAAAAAGGTTTTTATGGCAAGAATTGAATACATGTTAACTAGTTCATTATTAATTACTCCTCAACATTTTCATATCAACAAATCTTACATTCATTATCAATTACTGCTCATCATTATTATTCACCTCTTACATACAGTACATTACAAATTCTGTATAAGAAGAACATGATAATGGGCTTGGTGTTTCTGCTCCGATTTTTAAAAGATTATTAGATGTTTACCAAAAGGAAAATATTAATTATGTTTGTGTGTCTCTTTAGATATCAACTATATTTATATGAGTTGTCATGGATACAGAAAAAACCTTTTTTAATGGTTATTTGTGATGCATTTTTACATGAATGAATATGCTATTGTAAAACTCACTTAATATATTCAATATTTAGAAATGTTATCAAATTTTTGAATCACTAGTTAATGCAAAGTATATTTGAATCTAATATCAAATGATTCCTTTTTCCAGTTTCATAGGTCATAAATCTATAGTACAAATGTTTTATTTAGTGCACTGACTGATTGGTTCAAAATTTTTGTCAACGGTTAATTTGTTGTCTTCTTAATTCATTATATTTTTAATTATTTATTCATATTGTACATTCTAAATTTGTTGTCATATTTGTTTATTTTAATACGACCTCAAACAAAATGTGTCGTTAATTTGTTGTCTTCTAAATCCATTATATTTTTAATTATTTACTCATATTGTACATTCTAAATTTGTTGTCATATTTGTTTATTTTAATATGTCCCCAAATAAAATGAGTCGTTAATTTGTTGTCTTCTAAATCTATTATATTTTTAAATATATATTCATATTGTACATTCTAAATTTGTTGTCATATTTGTTTTTTTTAATATAACCCCAAATAAAATGTGTCGTTAATTTGTAGTCTTCTAAATCCATTATATTTTTAATTATATATTCATATTGTACATTCTAAATTTGTTGTCATATTTGTTTATTTTAATATAACCCCAAGTAAAATGTGTCATTAATTTGTTGTCTTCTAAATCCATTATATTTTTAATTATTTATTCATATTGTACATTCTAAATTTGTTGTCATATTTATTTTTTTTAATATGACCTCAAATAAAATGTGTCGTTAATTTGTTGTCTTCTAAACCCATTATATTTTTAATTATTTATTCATATTGTACATTCTAAATTTGTTGTCATATTTGTTTATTTTAATATAAACACAAGTAAAAATGTGTCGTTAATTTGTTGTCTTCTAAATCCATTATATTTTTAATTATTTATTCATATTGTACATTCTAAATTTGTTGTCATATTTGTTTATTTTAATATAAACACAAGTAAAATGTGTCGTTAATTTGTTGTCTTCTAAACCCATTATATTTTTAATTATTTATTCATATTGTACATTCTAAATTGGTTGTCATATTTGTTTATTTTAATATAAACACAAAGTAAAATGTGTCGTTAATTTGTTGTCTTCTAAACCCATTATATTTTTAATTATTTATTCATATTGTACATTTTAAATTTGTTGTCATATTTGTTTATTTTAATATGACCTCAAATAAAATGTGTCGTTAATTTGTTGTCTTCTAAATCCATTATGTTTTTAATTATTTATTCATATTGTACAGTTCTAAATTTGTTGTCATATTTGTTTATTTTAATATGTCCCCAAATAAAATGTGTCGTTAATTTGTTGTCTTCTAAACCCATTATATTTTTAATTATTTATTCATATTGTACATTCTAAATTTGTTGTCATATTTCTGTATTTTAAAATGACCTCAAATAAAATGTGTCGTTAATTTGTTGTCTTCTAAACCCATTATATTTTTAATTATTTATTCATATTGTACATTCTAAATTTGTTGTCATATTTCTGTATTTTAATATGACCTCAAATAAAATGTGTCGTTAATTTGTTGTCTTCTAAATCCATTATATTTTTAATTATTTATTCATATTGTTTATTTTTTAATACATTCTAAATTTGTTGTCATGTTTGTTTATTTTAATATGTCCCCAAATAAAATGTGACGGTAATTTGTTGTCTTCTAAACCCATCATTTTTTAATTATCTATTCATGCTGTACTTTCTATATTTGCTGCCATATTTGTTGCTTTTAATATGACCCCAAATAAAATGTGTCGTTAATTTGTTGTCTTCTAAACCCATTATATTTTTAATTATTTATTCATGTTGTACATTCTAAATTTGTTGTCATATTTGTTTATTTTTAATATGACCTCAAATAAAATGTGTCGTTAATTTGTTGTCTTCTAAACCCATTATATTTTTAATTATTTATTCATATTGTACATTCTAAATTTGTTGTCATATTTGTTTATTTTAATATGACCTCAAATAAAATTTGTCGTTAATTTGTTGTCTTCTAAATCCATTATATTTTTAATTATTTATTCATATTGTACATTCTAAATTTGTTGTCATATTTGTTTATTTTAATATGTCCCCAAATAAAATGTGACGGTAATTTGTTGTCTTCTAAACCCATTATTTTTTTAATTACCTATACATGTACTTTCTATATTTGCTGTATATTTCTGTATTTTAATATGACCCCAAATAAAATGTGACGAGTAACGAATTTTATTAAACATTTTATTATCTATAATACTGTGCTTTTTATGGAATGTTAATATTTCCATCATATTTTCTTGAAAATATTCACTTTACTATTGTTTGCTTTTAGCTTTACTTAGTAACATAAGTCGATATAAAAATTTGTTATTTTCAGAAGCCAAACTAATGTGGGTCACCTTTACTATTATTAATTAAGTTTCAAAATGATTTTAAACATTTTAGTTAGAAATTATAATCTTTAATGTCAAAAACAGCTTTATTTCAAAAGCTATGGGAATCTTTGAATGGAAAGGAATTTAATTTCGCTTTATCAAAGTTTTTCAATTTGCTGCTATTTTTACTACAATCAGTGGAAAGAAAACTGTAAAACATTTTAGATAAGTTGAACAAACTATTTTCCCAAAAAAATGTTTCTATTTTTCAGAAACTGATTCTTTTTTGAAATAATTTAGTTACAAATTCGAACAATTGATCAAACAATAATAATCAAAGATTAAACAGTAATTTAAATTTACAGAGCAAAAATTGATGAGGATTTGTTAGTTAACACTTTTAATATAGCATTTCTTATATTAAAAGTAAATTTATACATTATTACATGTGAAATTCTCATTAAAATATATCAAGTAAATTGAAGTAAGAATTTAATTAAATTTAATTTCACAACCTATTGGGTTGGTGCATAATTATCAGGTGTTTCATTAACGTGCTATATTTGAATAAAAATTGACAATATTTTATAAATTTATGAATTAAAATATCCTTCTAATTTTAGGTTATAAAAATGTGTGTCGATGATCATACTCCTATTCGCCATATTATGCTGTACCACTTTAAGAAAGGTTGGAAAGCAGTGCAGTCATTTCGTGATCTCAACGAACTTTTCGGTGTGGGCACAATCAGCAGGGAATGTTTCAAATATGGCGACACTATCTTGGAAGATAAGGCAGGAAGAGGTCGACCATCGGATTTCATCGACCAGGCACTTTGGCAGCCGTGGAAGGGAACGAAAGCTTGAAAACTTGAATGCTGGCCGACAACTTCAATATGACCATTCAACCATCGTTCGGCATCTCAAAAGTTTGAAAAGCTATGGAAATAGTCTGGATGATTCCCCACGAACTCAGCGACTACAATACAACCGAATGTGTCCGACTTTTTACCGATTTGTTTCAACTTAAAGAGCGGAGTCCGTTTCTGAAGGATCTTGTAACTGGGGTTGAAACGTGGCTTCTCTTCAAAACCCTCAAAAGAAACGGGTTCTGCGTTTCGCCAGGAGTTTCACCAAAAAGAATGCTCTTAAGAAGGCAATATGGTGTGTTTGATGGGACAGAAGTTGAATCATCCATTGGAAAATCATGTTAAACGGGAATTGTTATTGGTAGAACATAACCCAAAAAATGAGTAGGAGTATGATTATCGACACAGATTTTTATAATCTAAAACTAGAAGGATATTTTCATTCACAAATTTATAAAATATTGTAAATTTTTATTGAAATATAGCACGTCAAAAAACGCCTGATAATTATGCACCAATCTAATATTTACTGACAGAAAAATTTTTTAAACTTTAAAACTTTAACTTTTAAAAATTTTATAAATATCCTTCAGTGAATTGCAACGTAAATGTTATCAAAAATTACGAATTTTTTGTAATTAATAATTATATAAAATTCGCAAAATTTTATAATTAATATTAATTTTAAAAATTACGAATTTTTCTCAATTGTGAAAATAAAAATTACTGATTTACTTTTATTTTAATATATAGAACAGCTTTTTTTTTATTTCGTGTTCAAATATATGTATGGTATATTTATTTAACTTCAGTAAAAATAATTTTATGTTTCCAATGAATTGTTGTTGAGATATGAACTAACTAAAAAAGGTAACACAAAAGGTGGAATATGTTTTTTATCTGTCAATTTACGTTTTGTACTCAATGAAATAAGAAACAATTTGATGTAAACTAATGAGTTTAATAATAATAAATGAGAACTCACTGTATTTTGAAATAAAGGTTTATCTTATATCATACTTAATACAATTAATTTTTACGTATAAAGCAATTATTTTAAATAATGTTGAACTAACAAAAAATGTTCCACAAAATCAAAAACAATTTATTAAATAGTTATTAATTAATTAAAGAAAAGAAAATGTGCGCGAATTACACAAAAAATAAAACATTGACGACTATATAGACAATAGGCAGTTACAATTTGCCTCGAAAAAAAATACTTAAATATATTCTTCTGAAAATCATCTATAATATAACAATACACACACACTTTCACATATATATATAAATTATAACCCTACATAATGGTTTACAATATATAATTATATTTTTATAGTTAATTTATTGTTAATATATGTACCTCCATGTTAATATATATATATATATGTATATACATAAATAGAGATAGAGATAAATTATAATCCTACATAATTATTTACAATTCAAAATATCGTTAATATATAGATGTCCCTTATAATATATATAAATTAGAACCCTAAATAATTGTTTACAACATATAGTTACAGTTCATATTTTTTTGCTACCATATATATATAAATTACAATTCTGCATAATTTTTTACAATAGGTAGTTATAGTTTGTATATAGTTTTCCAGTTTTCCATGTACATACACACACACACACACACACACACACACACACACACACACACACACATATATATATATATATATATATATATATATATGTATATATGTAAATTACAATCCTACACAATTGTTTACAATAGATATTGATATTTAATATATAGATTTCCATTTTCATATATATTATATTATATTGATTTCTTTTCTGTAAGCATCATAAAACAGTATATATACATATAATAATTAAGACCCTGCATTAGGAAATTAAGTACAATCAACATGCAGACAGCTGTTATATCAGGTTTACATAATGTTAACTACAGAAAAAAATATTATTTTCCAATTTATACACAATTATAATGTTATAATTATGATCTCTTAATTTTTATAAAAGTTTAATTTTATAAAAATAATATAAAATAAAATTAATACATAATAATTAATACATAAATAAAATTAATAATTTTAAAATAATGTATTTATTATATGTGTAAAATATGTATTGATTATAAATAAAATTAACATTTAAATACTGTAAGACATGTTGCTACAGACACGTTGTGAATAAAAATTCTTTTGAGTTTTCCTGATTCAGTATAATTTTTTCCAGTTGTTATTAAGTAATATTATTATTTCTTAAGAATGATTATCATACTTATTTTGTATTATCAATAATTTAACTCATTAATTAAATTTCTCTAGCTGTTATCGTTCATTTAGCATCTCTATGTACCTTAGATAATAGAACTATTATTTAGCAAACACAATCATAATTTGGGGGTAATAACTTAGTTTAATTAATTACAAAAATTTCCTTTAATTGCAGTTCATATTAATTATCAGAGCTATTGAGATTTCTCTACCATATATATATGTCTGCAGTAACCTATATTGTCCAAAAATGATTATTTATGAACAAAACCAGGAATTTTAAAGATATTTTCTTAAAAGAGAAGATTAATGTATTAGAAAGCTTTGCTTACCGTTGAATTGATTATAATTATTAAGTTTTAAATCTTATTCAGCATCCATATGAATAATAAAAGGCCACTCTGAAAAAACGTAATGTGAGAAGTTCATTTCACTGTAAAAATATGCAAATACTGTCTTTTAGCCACTTTCCGCAGTTGTGTCACAATAGAAATTCTCTAATGAGTTCTTTGATGTACAAGAACATTTGGCTTATTGTATCTTCCTGTTTATAAATCAGTTATACTTTTATTATATGTTTAAAGAGCACAAAATATTCTTTTAGATTATGAATATTATGCTCATTTTAGAAAATTAAATTTATTAAATATGGCGCCATTGCATAAACATTTGACTTTCCCTTCACAAGCTTAGCAAAGTGTTTGTTCATTGATTGAGCCATCGAGAATCTGCAAATTGCAATCAAATCTGAGACATCAGAACTTCAGCACAATACAGTTTCTATTTTTGAAATTCATTTTATAAACATAACTTAGTATATGAAACATATAATTTTTAAGTTAAGGTCTTGATTTGCATTACCCTCAGGAACTTTTTACAAAAAAATATTTTCATTTAATGCATATTCATATTTACCTAATTACAATCAACTGGCTGCTATCCCTACTAGAGCAATACAGTGCATCACCAATAAATATTCATTGTTCAGTGCACTTCCAGTACATAATTTCAGCAGCTAACTGAAGGTTATCGTTCATGAATTTTTTCCAATTATCCGAACACATTATGTTCTTTTCAGACAAAATGTAAGTCTGGGCACATTTCTTGAGTTCTTCGTCCTCATGCATGTCGGCAAGCATCAGTATTTTACAAGCATTAGTTGCACAGATCCATGACGCCAAGAACTCGGAGCACAGTCGCTTGAGAGTGAGGATTTGGTACTTGTTGGCTGCTTGATACAATTCAGATGCGCTCTCCCAATGGTGTACCTCAAAGATGCCATTATAGAAGTATAAAAGCATTTTATCCAGTGTTTCGTCATCCAGATCGGTTATTTCGACGTATTTCATTGCATTCTCTTTCATGTCTGCCTGGAACATGGCTCTGAATACTGGAGACCTGGCACTCAGGATGTTCTTGTGCACTCGGAATGTTTTAGTCCATGTGCGTAACTCCATGTCGCTAAGGATGGCATCGTCGTACATGGACATCAAATGATTCTGCAAATTTGAACTTGGTATTCTAGGCGTTGCTTTGAAGATTTCTGTTCTGGAATCTGAAGATATAACACCGAAATCGTGTTTCTCATTGGTTACTAAATAAACTCCAGTACATATGGTGCACTCGCAATTAAGGGACAGAACATTGTCTTTCAAGAAGATATTTTTGCTCTCAACGAGTTCTTTTTTTGTTTGTTTCAGCTTAAAATTCCAATTTTTCCTTTCCCTTGAAAGTCGTAATCTTCTTTTCCACAGAAATGATTATTTCCGTCAACATCTTGAATATACGATTCGAAGGTTGCAATTCTCGTATTTTGATGAGACATTATATCTATATTAAGGACTTTCTTGCCAGATTCTCTTCTTTTGACAAATAAAGGATAAACGTCATTAAAGGCTTATTCAGATGTGACTTAATTAAAACTTTGGCATTTTTATCAGAATTTAGGTAGCTGAAGTCCTTAATCGTCCAGCTAAAGCAAAACGTTTCGATTTCAAATCGAGTTAGACCAAAACAGTTGCCTATATCAATTAATTTCCCTTCTCCATACCACATGCGACACACAGCTTTTATGTTACACGGGTGTGTAGTTTGCTTTTCAATATACCTCTTTTTTATTTCATCTGCACCCAGATGAAAACCAAAAAAAGTTTTTCTTTCTTGAAATATACAATTTTCCGCTGTCGGTGAGGAAATTAGAACTGTTTCATCTTCTGCTAACAATGCAAACTGGAAGTTCAATGCTATATCCAAATCAATGCCGTCTTTCTCTTTGTTCAAGAAAATTACAATTCTACATTTATTATCATGTTCGTTTTTTTCATCCATAAATTCCACTTTGTTTTTTCCATTTCATTCACAACGAAGGACGGACTCAAATATGCATGAGGTTCTCTGCCACCATATGCTAAAGTTCTCGATGGTCCAATGAAATTCAAAGTACTTTGTGCCATCATTTCTTTTACTCGCCATGCTCTGAGCAAACTTTACAGGACGAAGTTGGAAAGGCAGCAAAATATATTAGAGATTAATCAAAATTGAAATACCTTCACGCAGCTCCGACGACTCTTTGCCTACTGATATCAAAGAAATGGAAAAATAATGACAGATAAACTTTTTTTCAGTCCACCATTGTCAATCGAGTACTGTTGTTCATGACGAGTGTAATCTAATCTAAAACTTCACGTGGAAATATGTTTTTACTTTATCACGTGGCAAATGTGTTAAGATGCTGCAATTTGAAACAACGATTCTTCTAAACTATTTGTTTCTCAGAAGTAAGTGTTACAAAACACTTCGGTTCATTTTATGCCAGTTATGTTTGATGAATATTTTTTATATATGTAGATTTAACCGCTTGCGAAAGATGCATCCCGGCCGAACCTACAGTATTGTTAGACTTCTCTACCTGTCTAACAGTGGCTGTACTTTTTCAGTGGGTGTCTAGGGTATTTGACAGACAAAACGCAGTAACGGGACGTTATTTTAAATGAAGCCATTTATTTCTACGATATTTTACAATGATATTTACATTAATTAAGGGGTTAAACATCTCTCGCTGCTTAACGCAGCCTCCCCCACCAGAGTACCTGCTAGCCGTCTGCTCTCGTTCTTCTCTAGCGTTCTCTTCTTCTTTTTTTTTTTTCATCTACGGGGCCCTCTCCCTTCTCGTGGGGACAGAGTTCAAAGTTCAATACACCCCCACTTTGTAAACAGGGTCTGCCAAAGACAAGCAAGTGTCGCTATCTGGTGATTATAACACCAACAAATCCTACATATATGTGCAATAATTTTTTTTATTATTTTAATTTATTATAATTCAATTTTTAGAGGCGCCTTACTTTAATCTTGCTTTCTGCAACTTGGCAGATAAGATTTTTTTCTCCTCTGTTAACCAATATAAAAGGTATCGCTTTCGCTATTATATTGATAACAAGTAATATAAAAAAAAAAAATTAATGTCAATATTACTTTTTTTCACTCTATTGCAGGAAGTCATTTATAAATAATTTTTATTCATTTTTTTTAAGTTTATTTGGGGTCATCTATTGGTAGATGCATGCAACTTAAAAAAAAAAAAAAACTAAAATTAATGAATTAAATTTAATTACTGAATTAATATTTGAAAAAAACTGTATTAACATCAAGTGCCATCCACTACAAATTCAAAAAAATGTATTTGAAATTTGGTGGATGAATAGAAAGTATTTTATGAACAATTGAAAATTTGAGCAAGATATATATAAGGAGAGTGTGAACTAATGGTAGGAATTGAAAACCTTATTGTTCATATATTTATAATTATCCAAATTATAAGTTCAGATAAAAATAACAATATATTAAAAAAAAAAAAATTTATTTCAACTCCTACTTTTTTTCACTATATTGCTGAATGTGCTTTATAAATAATTTTTATTCATTTTTTTAAGTTTATTTGATGCCATCTATTGGTAGATATATGCAACTTAATCTAAAAAAAAAACTAAAAATTAATGAATTAAATTTAATTACTAAATTAATATTTGGAAAAAACTGTATTAACATCAAGTATCATCCACTACAAGTTCAAAAAAATGTATTTGAACTTGATTGGATGAATCAAAAGTATTTTATGAACGATTGAAAATTTGAACAAGATATATATAGGGAGAGTGTGAAATAATGGTAGGAATTAAAAAGCCTTATTGTTCATATAAATATCATGTGTGGTGTTAAAACAATAATTTTTCCTCGGAAAAAAAGTAAGTTTCCTATTCATAATGCGACAACTATTGTTTCTTGTTATATTACTATTTTTAGAAATAAAACTTTTTTTCAAGCTTAAGCTTTCGGTTTACAATTATAATATACACTGAAGGGACAAAAGTCATGGGATACCTCTTAACATCGTGTCGGCCCTCCTTTCGCCCTGCGAAGTGCAGCAACTCGACGTGGCATGGACTCAACAAGTCGTTGGAAGTCTTCTGCAGGAATATTGAGCCATGCTGTCTCGATAGACGTCCATAATTGTGAAAGCGTTGATGGTGCAGGATTTTGGGCACGAACAGACCTCTCAATGATGTCCCATAAATGCTCGAGGGGGATTCATGTCGGGCGATCTGGTTGGCCAGATCATTCGTTGGGATTGTCCAGAATGTTCTTCAAACCAATCGCGAACAGTTGTGGCACGGTGAAATGGCGCATTGTCATCCATAAAAATCCCATCGTTGTTTGGGTACATGAAGTCCATGAATGGCTGCAAGTGATCTCCAAGTAGCTGAACATAAGCATTTCCAGTCAATGTTCGGTCCAGTCGCACCAGAGGACCAAGTCCATGCCATGAAAAAATAGCCCACGCCATTCCACCACCAGCTGGAACAGTGCCTTGCTAACAGTTTGGGTCCATGGCTTCGTGGGGTCTGCGCCACACTCGAAGCCTACCATCAGCTCTTACCAACTGAAATCGTGACTCATCGGACCAGGCCACGGTTTTCCATTCGTCTAGGGACCAACCGATATGCTCACGTGCCCACGAGAGTCGCTGCAAGCGATGTCGTTCTGTCAGTAAAGGCACTCGAGTCGGTCTTCGGCTGGAATAGCCCAAGAAAGCCAAATTTCTCCGCACAGTTCTAACAGACAAGTCCCTTGTACGTCCCACATTGATTTCTGCGGTTATTTGACGCAGTGTTGCTTGTCTGTTAGAATTTACGACTCTTTGCAGGTGTCGCCGGTCTCGGTCGTTAAGTGCAGGCGGTCGACCACTGCGCTGTCCATGGTGGGATGTTATGCCTGAAATTTCATACTCTCGGCACACTCTTGACACAGTGGATCTGGGAATGTTGAATTCCCTAACGATTTCCGAAATGGCATGACCCATGCGTCTAGCTCCAACTAACATTCCGCGTTGAAATTTTTAATTCCCGTCGTGCGGTCATCATCACGTCAAAACCTCTTCACATGAATAACTTGAATAGAAATGAAAGCTCTGCGAAAGCACTGCGCATTTATACCTGTTCTACGCGATGCTACTGCCATCTGAAAATTTGCATATTGCTATCCCATGACTTTTGTCACTTCAGTGTATGTAGCAATTTGCAGAGTGCATGCACCACTGGTTCCTTTATGTTTCATCCGTATCTCGCCTTCAAAATTGACAAAATGCTAGGTAAGAGACACAGTAGTATATGATTCTTCAAAAACAACTTTAATTTTATAGTTCTCACAAAATTTCTGTTTTATGAATAACATAATGCATCAAAGATTGATTAATGTTGAAATAAATAACACATTTTAGTGAACCCCGAAGTCTTTTACCAAATCTAAAGTAACTCTTCTTTAAGGCAACACATAACGTAGTTTATTGCTGTATAATTTAAAAGAGTAACGGAAATATAGAAAATAACAAAGTTGTATGAAATGACATACTGTACATACACGAAATGGAACATAACTATTGTATTCAAGCAATTGCTAAGTTAAATAAAATTAAGATTAGCTCTGTATTATTAAAAGGTAAATTCATTTTTTGTTATTATTATTTCTGTTATATTTTTTATATTACACAGTAGAACCTCTCCAAGTCGAACTTCAATTGAGACGCCAAATAATTCGAGTTATAGAGTTTTCGACTTCAGCAGATTTTGTAAGGAAATATTCGACTTGTAGAGGTTTAGATACTTTCTAACTTTGCGGATTTTGTAAGGAAATATTCGACTTGTAGAGGTTTAGATACTTTCTAACTTTGCGGATTTTGTAAGGAAATATTCGACTTGTAGAGGTTTAGATACTTTCTAACTTTGTGGATTTTGTAAGGAAATATTCGACTTGTAGAGGTTTAGATACTTTCTAACTTTGTGGATTTTGTAAGGAAATATTCGACTTGTAGAGGTTTAGATACTTTCTAACTTTGCGGATTTTGTAAGGAAATATTCGACTTGTAGAGCTTTAGATACTTTCTAACTTTGTGGATTTTGTAAGGAAATATTCGACTTGTAGAGGTTTAGATACTTTCTAACTTTGTGATTTTGTAAGGAAATATTCAACTTGTAGATACTTTCTAACTTTGTGGATTTTGTAAGGAAATATTCGACTTGTAGAGGTTTAGATACTTTCTAACTTTGTGGATTTTGTAAGGAAATATTCGACTTGTAGATACTTTCTAACTTTGTGGATTTTGTAAGGAAATATTCGACTTGTAGAGGTTTCGATACTTTCTAACTTTGTGGATTTTGTAAGGAAATATTCGACTTGTAGAGGTTTAGATACTTTCTAACTTTGCGGATTTTGTAAGGAAATATTCGACTTGTAGAGGTTTAGATACTTTCAACTTTGCGGATTTTGTAAGGAAATATTCGACTTGTAGAGGTTTAGATACTTTCTAACTTTGCGGATTTTGTAAGGAAATATTCGACTTGTATAGCTTTAGATACTTTCTAACTTTGTGGATTTTGTAAGGAAATATTCGACTTGTAGAGGTTTAGATACTTTCTAACTTTGTGGATTTTGTAAGGAAATATTCAACTTGTAGATACTTTCTAACTTTGTGGATTTTGTAAGGAAATATTCGACTTGTAGAGGTTTAGATACTTTCTAACTTTGTGGATTTTGTAAGGAAATATTCGACTTGTAGATACTTTCTAACTTTGTGATTTTGTAAGGAAATATTCGACTTGTAGAGGTTTAGATACTTTCTAACTTTGTGGATTTTGTAAGGAAATATTCGACTTGTAGAGGTTTAGATACTTTCTAACTTTGCGGATTTTGTAAGGAAATATTCGACTTGTAGAGGTTTCGATACTTTCTAACTTTGCGGATTTTGTAAGGAAATATTCGACTTGTAGAGGTTTAGATACTTTCTAACTTTGCGGATTTTGTAAGGAAATATTCGACTTGTAGAGGTTTCGATACTTTCTAACTTTGTGGATTTTGTAAGGAAATATTTGACTTGTAGAGGTTTAGATACTTTCTAACTTTGTGGATTTTGTAAGGAAATATTCGACTTGTAGAGGTTTCGATACTTTCTAACTTTGCGGATTTTGTAAGGAAATATTCGATTTGTAGAGGTTTCGATACTTTCTAACTTTGCGGATTTTGTAAGGAAATATTCGACTTGTAGAGGTTTAGACACTTTCTAACTTTGCGGGTTTTGTAAGGAAATATTCGACTTGTAGAGGTTTAGATACTTTCTAACTTATAAAAATAAATAAAAATTCAAGTTACAGAACTAATAAACATGTTTATTTGCAGCTTAAAAGTTATACTATGTACTGCAATAAAAAATCAAAATAATTCCGAAACAACCTTAAAATTAAAAATATTATGTATTAAAAAGTCAGTTATTATTATTTATTATTTTTTTTGCTTTAGACAATTCGATCGTTCTCTATCTATAGCATTATCTAAGCTATAAAGAGCAGAAAATGATTTTCCGTCCGAGTTGCTATTTCATAGAATTGGTTATTCTATTTACTATATACTCATACATTGTTTTCTAAGAAACAATGACGTGCATTGTCTTCAAATCCTTAAAGTCTGTAACTTATTTTTCTTCGAGCTATAGAGGTAATTAGTTTCAAATGATGGAGTTGTAAAGGTTGTAAGATAGATTGTAAAATCAAACATTACTAATGTTTGAGATGTAGAGGTCCAATGTTTTTTTCGAGTTATGGAGGGAAAATATGTACCAAAATGGCTTGTGGAGATTGACTAATTATTTCGACTTATAGAGGGTTGAAATTTCAAGTAATGGAGGTTTTGGGGCTTGAATGGAAGATAACAAAAAAACTTTTCGAGTTGTGGAGGTTTTCGACTTATCGAGGTTCGACTTGAAGAGGTTCTACTGTAATTAAACACGTGAGGTTGTAATGTAACACAAATTTAACTGCTTTTTAGTATTTAAAAAAAAATGATAAAAATGCTATTTTTTAAATAAAAATGTAATTTTTTATTTTTGTTTTACTGTTTAATCATTAACAGATTAATTTTATACTTAATTCTTTCTTTCTTTATTCTGGCTATAAAATATTTGTTTAAAAGTAATTTATTAAAATATATAAGCTATGTATATTTTCAGGTATTCTCTTCCAAAAGTCAGACCCATTTTGAATTTAAAATTCCCGGGACTTACGGAATTTAAATGTTTTTCTTTTTCAGGCTGCAGGCTCTCTCCGTGACATCTGTGTGAAATGTGGCGTCAAAAATTCATTAGTGTTTGAGTTACGCTTGGCTTTGTGAGACGCTAAAAATGATTCCGGCGATTTTTGAAATGTCTGTATTAATTGAGCAAAGAACTTGCATTAAATTTTGTTTGCGGAAACGTATAGAATATTACAGAAGGCATTCGTTGAGCATTTCTATATTGAAAAGAAATATTTAGAAGTGGTATAAACAGATCAAAGAAGGCAGAGAACGTGTTGAAGACGAATATCCCTCTGGTCGACCATCAACCTCAACCAATGGAGCTCACGTACAAAAATTAAAGATTTGGTGTTTGAAAAACGTCGATTTACAATTTGAAACCTTGATGATTATGTCTGAATTTCAAAAGGATCTCGCAATTTCATTTTGGGCATCAAACGCTTCAAATCTCGATTGGTACCGAAAACACTGAATGCGCCAACCCACATTGCATTAATTCTTCGTGAAAAATTAAAAGAAAAAAATTGAAATGAAATGAATTACTCGTTTTAAGAAAATTAGTCTGTTTCGTTATTTGTCGCCGAAACGAAAAATTTCATCTGGCGAAATTTGAGCCCGGTTAACGGAATATTATCGAAGCGTACACCAAAAGCAATAAAAGAATACCGTAAATAATTAACGTTCCAATTTTTTTTTTTATTTTGGCTTATTAACGGGTTTTTAACTTTTGTAAACTTGGTAAAGATCTAGAATCATGTGCCAAATGCATCATTAGGACGCCAAGTCGCCAAGTAAACAAACTGGCTGCAGAGATTAAGTGACTTTGTCAAACACTATTTCGCCAAAAATCGCTATTACGCCTACCTCAATAGTTAAATTTTATTCTTTAAATTGCTTTTACGCCAAACATTATCACTATACTGCTAAAATTTTATTCCTGAAATGCTTTACGCCAAAATTTATCGTTTTATCGCCAAATATTTTTACTAAGCTTTATACTTTTTACAAAAATGTTTGCCAAAAATGTCTTTATGTTAAATTATATCGCTTTATCGCTAAATTATATCGGTGTTGTACAATACAAATATAATATTTTAATTGCCCCTTCACCGCTTAATCATGAATTGTATATGATTTTTTAAAAATTTGTTTAATATGGTTACAGAATCTTTGTTTCATAAATTGACAAATTTTACTCTAAATATATAAGCTACTTTAGTATATAAAATATTTCAGCTGTATTGAAATATCACTTTAATAAAATTTTTCACACACAAGAAAATATAATTTAGATCTTTGTATTTATTTAATTTATGTTTAAAATGGATATTGTAACATTCAAGAATTAAAAATAAAAAAGAAACTTGAATATAAAAAGGATGAAATTAATAACTTTTAAAAATATTATGAAAATAACATTTTAATGCCGATTTTGTACTACATAATTTATGATAAAAATTTATATTTTATAAAAAAATAAAAATATTTTACTGTTCTACAGTGCCCAAAAAGTAAGAGCAATTTTTTTTTAAAACTCTTTATTTATTCTTCCAAATTTATTTCATCGCCTACAAAGTAATCCCCTTCGAACACAATGTACTTATGCCAACTTTTTTTCCAATCTTCCTTGCATGCTAAAAAGTCATTGGCAGGGGATGGCCTTCAAAGCGTGCGGCTCTCTTCAATCGATTAAAAACGGTGTCCCCGGAGTGTTCCTCTGAGTTTAGGGAATAGCCAGAAGTCGCATGGTGTGAATACGATGGTTGTGGAATGATATGGGTTTCATTTATGGCGAAAAAGTTATGAAGAATCAATGCAGTGTGAGGTGGCGCATTCAGTGTTTTCGGTACCCATCGAGATTTGAAGCAGTTGAGATCAAGTTTAAATCTACAAGTGACCTAAGTTGCAATGACTCAAGTCTCTACATTGTCGATACTCTACCGTAAGAGTCTCAATTTAGCTCTAAAATTCACCTTAGAAAGCAACGTCTTATATTCATCACCCCTCAAATTCAACCAAAACAGGCCAGTCTAATCTTGTAAGCAATTAAATACATTAAAATAAACAATAATACGACTTATGTTGGAAGTTATTCCTACCTAAGTCACACCTACTCCCATTAAGTCAATATTTGTTAAGTTTTAATTTTTCTGGTTTAATAATTATTAACTTCGAATTCTATTCTAAATTTATAGAAAAACAATTGGGTTTTGCATCACGATAATACACCAGCTCACACTGCATTGAGTCTTCGTGACTTTTTCGCCAAAAATGAAAACCATGTCATTCCACAACCATCGTATTCACCTGACTTAGCACAGTGAGTATTATGGCTATTCTCTAAATTCAAAAGGCCACACCAGGGACCCCGTTTTGAGTCGATTGAAGAGATTCAACGTGAATCGGTACGCCCTTTGAAGGCCATTACGGCCAATGACTTTCCAGAATACATTGAGGATTGGCAAAAAGTTGGCATAAGTGCATTGTGTCCGGAGTGGATTACATTGAAGTCGATGAAATAAATGTGGAAGAATAAATAAAAGTATTTGAAAAAATAAAAATTGGTCTTACTTTTTAAGCACAGTAGTACAGCCAAGTATGTACAGTAATTTATTTTAATATGAATGTTTATTTTTAGTACACTAAGTGTTACCTGCTGTATGCTTATCAGTTAATTACCTTATTTCAGTCACTGATTCTCGTAAAAGCAGCAAACTGGAATGTTGAAATACCTCCTGTTTAAAGTCTTCCTACTCTTCCTTCAAAATGCCAGTGGCGGTTGAGGAGCATTCTGAAGATCTTCATTAAGGATTGGCGTAGCTGATAAGTTCTTTGTTTTCACTTGTATCCCAGACTCTTAAAGGTGTTTGAAGCATGCATGATTTTCTAAGATTACAGCACATTGCGTTTGAAAAGTGGATACGTTTTACCTTCTGAAAGCGTAAATAATTCTACAATAGGATATTCGCATGGGTGATATTAAACTCGAGGATACTGTATTAGTTTATAATAAACATTGTTGTTTGGAGACATTTCCAAGAAAGTGGTTTGTCACTCTATGGTCCTTTTGTGCAAATTTTAGGCTAATTAGACGGGGTCTTACAATTTAACATAGATTCGAACTACTAACAAACATCCAAGCCACCGCCAGGATTCGAACTTGAAGCTGAATGTTTGGTTTGTCCATGAATCAGTAAAGAATTACTACGAACACATAGTTTTTACATCAGTTCACTTAGATTTGGATGCTGCTGGTCCGTTGCAGTAGATGTTGCTACAATGCAAAAAAGCGATTACACTATGATATTAATTAAATAAGTTTAAAAAAATATTATTTCTTAAATTAACATTATATAAAAAGTTCTAGATTTGTGGATGAGCGATTTTAATATATGTAATGCGTTACCAATTGCATTTAATAAAAAAATACAACCTCGATACCATTTTAATTAAAACACCAATTTTTTTCCCTTTAATTTGATTTACAACTTTTCTTAGTATAAACCAATTTGGTATATAATAATATATATATATATATATATATATATATATATATATATATATGTATACCTATATAGTATGTAATATATACCTATTTGGTGTGCCAACTGCTTCTGTTCTATAACATTCCCTATTTACCAGTAAAGAAGCTCTACGAGCACATAGATGGTGAATGAATTCGCTTGGGCTTGGTAGATTGATGGACGTGTGATTTTGATATATTTAATCCTTTGCCAATTGCATTTAATAAAAAAACCTACAACATCGATAACATTTTAATTAAAACACCAATTTTCCTTAATTTGAATCGACAAATTTTCTTAGCAATTTGATGTGGCCAATTTGGTTTGATGCAATTTATGTGTTCCAAGTTGGTATACTAACTTCTTCTGTTCTATAAAGTTCCACATTAACCAAAGTGGGACTACGAGCACATAATGTGTACATCAATTCGCACATAATCATTAACACATAATCATTAACACATAATTCAACATCAATTCTTTTAAAAATTGCATTTAATAAAAAAAAAATTAATAATTTGAAACAACAACAACTCTACAACTTTTCTTAGGATATACCAATTTGTGTACCAACTGCTTGCGTTCTCCTATAAAGTTCCCATCAACCATTAAAGAAGAACTACAAGCACTTAGTTTGTACGTCAATTCGCTTGGACTGTTCTTCTTGGAAGTTCTTTGCTCAATTATTTCAAAAATCGCCGGAATCAGTTTTAGCCTCTCACAAACCCAATCGTAATTCAAACAATAATGAATATTTTGACATCACATTTCACGCAGATTTCAAGGACAGTGACAGCAACCTAAAAAGAGAGAAAATAAATTGAAATTCCATAAGCCCGGGAATTTTAAATTGAAAATTGATGTTACTTTTTGGACACAGTTTTGGTATTTAATTCGTTACTAATTGCACCTAATTATAAAAACACCAATTTTTCCTTGAATTTGAATTTGTAACTGTTCTTAGCATACACCAATTTGATGTTCCAACTGCTTCTGTTCTCCTGTAAAGTTATCCATGAACCAGTAAAGAAGCGTTACGAGCACTTAACATAGTCTGTGCATCAATTCGCTTGACTGTGCTAGATGGAGGTCGCTCGACGAAGCACACTGTTACGCTCGAATGCAACTGTTACCACCTATTCTCTGTCTTGCCAGCTAATGGAGTTAGCCTAGTACAGGGGTCGGCAACCTTTTGAGTCGGAAGAGCCAAAAATGGCAATTTACAAAATGTCAAAGTTTTAAAGAGCCACAAAAATTTTTTCTTGCCAACAATAAATAAGAGGTGAGCTGAAAAGTTCGTAGGCTGACACATAGATGGCGCTACTAGTATTAAAGCCATATGATTTTTAGTTAGCCCTAACCTTCAAAAGACACGTGTATAAATTTGATAGCTGTTGCGCTATTAGCATTTTTAATGAAGTTTTAGCATTTTTAGTGTTCATCACGTGCAGTCTACTCGGCTGACTGTCGATTGGGCTCCGGTGTGAAATGATGGAGCCATGTTTCATCCATTGTCACATATCGACGCAAAAATTCGGGTTTTTAAGATTGTACAGCTCCAAACAGTGCTTAGAATCATCAATTGGTTGTTGTTTTTGGTCGATTGTGAGCTCAAATATTCATTCACGATATGTCCAACAGGTTCCATTGATATCTTTAGGGTCTCTGCTATCTCAATCAACTTCACTTTACGGTTATCAGAAATTATTTTGGGACTTTTTTGATGTTGTCGTCGGTAACAGCCTCTTTGGGGCGTCCACTGCGCGCATAGTCCTCGGTGCTCATTTCGCCTCGTTTAAATTTAGCAAACCACTTCTTTACGGTTGATTTTTCTGGTGCAAAGTCCGAATAATGTTTATCAAGCCAAGCCTTGGCTTCAATAGTATTTTTTTTCGCCAAAAAGCAATGCTTTATTAACACATGAAATTCCTTTTATCCATTTTTTCAAACTAACAAAAGTTGCTTCACTAAAAATGCTATAACTCACAAACTAATAGTGCAACAGCTGTCAAATTTATACACGTGTCTTTTGAAGATTAGGGCTAACTAAATATCATATGGATTTAATACTAGTAGCGCCGATTTAATAATACTAGCCCACCTGTTAGTACTCATAAATAAAGTTTTTTGTTAAAAAAAACTAATCTATTTATTCAAAAGAAAACATATCTATTTATTCATTATTAGATAATTACTTATTATTTAAGTAAAAAATTAAAACAATTAAACATTTACTTACAATACTCACTTGTACTTCGATAACAAACAATTGAACAAACAAATTCAATGGGAGCGATGGCTTTGCATGGTTATTCAAGTAGAAAATTTAAACTTTACTAAACGACGTAATTTGTACTTAAAATAAAAAAAAAAACAATAACATACATTTGAGCAAACAAATTCAATGGGAGCATTGGCTTTGCATGGTTTTAGAAAGTTTGGATAAATTTGGCTCATAACTTGTTGCTTTAAGTTTTATACACGACTCTAAATTTTCGTTAGTTAGCTTCTTACTTTACTTTTAATTATATTCATGCAAGAAAACGCTTGCTCGCACGAATATGTCGATCCGAAGATAGCACTCCAAATGCAAACTTCTTCACCTTACTGTAACAATCTGGAAGACTATTCCATGCGTCGAATATAAGTGCCTCAACTCGCGGCATTTCTTTTAAAGTTGTCCACCTTTGTTGCGTTACGTACATACATTTCTGGACCTCCAACTCTTCCAACTTGCTTTTCAACTCTGTAAATTTTCCACTCCACAAAGCTTTTTACTTTTTAAATCGATCAATTGCATTTCTAGAGATCCAGTATCAATTCCAAATAGCTCAATGTGGATTTCGTTACTATTTGTGTTGAGAGGATTTACTATGAATACTAGAGTGGTTTTGTTGGTTTTGAATTTTCTCAAATCTATCAGCAAATTCAACTTTAATTTTTTTTATAACTGTGCTGGAGTACCTCGTGTCAATAGTTGCACTAGTTTTATCACGATATTGCTTTAGAAATTGAAAATGAAGTAATATACCCCTCTGAATATCTTCTGCAAAAAGAATTAATTTTTCTTCAAAACAAACCAATTCTTCTACCAAAACGTAGTCTGGGTTTCCCTTTCCTTGCAGTTTTTGATTCAGCTCATTTAATTTCGCTGTGATATCCACCATAAAGTAAAATTTTTGCAACCATTTGCCGTTCTCTAACTCAGGGTGATTAATGCCTTTTTTATTTAGGAATGTATTTATTTCATTCAAGCACAAAGCAAAACGTTTCAACACTTTACCTTTGGAAAGTCATCGCACTTTATTGTGAAGAAGGAGGTCGGAATACTGAGTCTCCATTTCGTTTAAGAATTCTTTAAACTGACGATGGTAGAGTGCTTTTGACAAGACGCTGTTAACAATCTTGATTTCCAAATTCATGACCTCAACTATTTCGGCCGGAAATGATTGGGCACAAAGCGCTTCTTGGTGTATTATGCAGTGAAACGTAAGAATTTCGTGGTTTACTTTGCTCTGAAGAATCGTTGGTGCCCCTTTATTTTCCTGTCATACTTCTGGCTCCATCAGTTGCTATTGAAACTATTTTATTTAAATCGATCTTATTGTCTTCAAGGCATTTTTGCACGGCATTCGCTATATCTTCCCGTCTAGTTTGTCCTGAGAGCGGTAGCAATCCTAGAAGTTCTTCTTTTGAACCTTGGGAAGACATATACCTGACAAAAAGGGCAACTTGTGCCGTGTCTTTTATGTCGCAAGACTCATCTATAGCCAGTGATAAGGCAGAAGAAAGTTGTATATCTTCCATCTGCAAATATGTTACATTTGAAGATATTTTAGCTATTCTATCTTGTACTGTTTTAGCGGATAGTGGAAAATCTTTGATTTTTTCAAGATTTCTGGTTTGTTTTTGAAATCACGAAACAGTTCTTCAGATTCCTCGTTAATCGGTTCAGAACGATTTTGAAATGTTTTTTTTTTATAAAATAAATAATATTTGCATATGGAACTAAAGAGCCGCAGTTTCACATCCAAAGAGCCGCATGCGGCTCGCGAGCCGCAGGTTGCCGACCCCTGGCCTAGTAAATAAGCAGGTAAATGTAGTTATGGTAGATTGATGGATGTGTGATTTTGATATATTTAATCCGTTACAAATTGTATTTAATAAAAAAACTACAACATCCATAACATTTTAAATAAGACACCAATTTTTCCTTTTAATTTAATTTTCAACCGTTCTTAGCATATTCCAGTTAGATCTAGCAACTGCTTCTGTCCTCCTGTAAAGTTCCTCATCAACCAATAAAGAAGGACTTCGAGAGCATAATTTTTATATCAATGCGCTTGACGGTGGAAGATAGATAAATGTGTGATTTTGATATATTTAATTCGTTACCAATTGCACTTAATAAATGATACACCAATTTTAATTAAAACACCAATTATTCCTTTAAAAATGAATTTGAAACTTTTCTTAGCATATACCAATCTAATTTGCCAACTGTTTCTGTCCTCAAGTTCCCTGCATGAACTAGAAAAGAAGCACTATGAGCACATAGTTTGTGCATCAATTCGCTTGGACTGTGGTAGATTGCGACGCTCGACGAAGCACACTGTCACGCTCCAAATGCAAATGTTACCACCTACCCTCTGTCTTGCCAGCTGATAGAGTTGGCGTAAACAAGAGGGGGGCAGGTAAAAAGTAGCTAGTTCCGATCCATGGGTGCCAAAACACGCTAAAATCAAAAGCAACAGCCACTGAATGGGTGATCGATTGATAAGCACACTTTCATTAATTAACTCTGCATTCGCTTCATCGAGCGAGTCGAATTTGACTCTTCGTTAGTCCAGTGTCTTCAGAAGATTGGCGAGATTAATTCGCCCTTTTTGGCGGGGATCTTCGTTATTTTTTTTGGTGCTTACATTGCGTTTGAGGATTTCTGAGGTTTTTTGAAATTGAAGCTAGTGCTTCTTCGAAAGATTACGTTCTTTAAACGATGGATGAAGTTAATTCAACCTTTTGCAAACGGTGGATTTATTATTAAATTCAGGAATCGGGTTTTGACTGCGTTTTGAGAATTCGGAGAATTCAGAAATTCAGTATTCAAAAATGTGGTTGTTGTTCTAATGCAGCTGGTGATACAGAGACAATTAATCTTTATGCCATAAGCAAGGGCTGCAAAGCTGTTACTCATTTAGCACTATCAAGGGTCTAACTTGAAGATAGGCTACGGGCGCGAGTAATATTATCCCCACAACGCTCTTCGATCTTATTAGACAGGGACCTACGGTTTTAAGTCGATTCGAGACATTGCAAACGTTCATGGCACCGCTGGGACTCGAACCCAAACTTATGGTACCGCGGGACAGAGCGATAGTTATACGGCCATCAGGACCCTAGTATTCAAAAAAATTAAAAATCAAAAGAATTTTTAGTGTTCAAAAAACGAAATTTATAACGACCTTTGTAAATGGTGGATTTATTATTAAATTCAGATATCGGGTTGTTTTTATTACGTTTGAGAATTCGGTATTTAAAAATTATAGCTGTAAAAATAACAGCTGGCGACACAAAGACAATTAATGTTTATGCCATAAGCAACTGTTACTCATTTAGCACTGCCAAGGGGACACGTGTAGCCTGAAGATATGCTACGGGCGTGAGTAACACTACCTCCACGACGATCTACATCGTATTACACAATGTTTAAAAGTGGATTCGAACCGCTACAAATATCCGAGGCACCGCCGGAACTCGAACCCGAAATCAGTAGTACTGAAGGCCAGAGCACGAACCACTCGACCATCAGGCTTCTAGTATCCAAAAATTGAAAAGTAAAAAAAAATATTTTGAACTATTAATTTCATTTTATTCATTTGTTTGTATCTTTTATCTTGGTATATCTTTCACTTCATCACACAAAAATTTCATCAAAATCGGCCCCAATAGAAGGAGTTCAATGACAAACACACATAGAGAAGAATTATATACCTATATATAAATAATGCAGCAATTTATTAAACAAATTAATTAAATTTTGTATTGAAATAAGCTATGAATTCACTTTTTCTTCAATTCCTTCTATTATCCCTATATATATCTTGTTCAAATTTTCAATCGTTCATAAAATACTTTCTATTCATCCACTCACGTTCAAATACATTTTTTAACTTGCAGTGGATGACATATGTTAATACAGTTTCTTCAAATATTAATTCAGTAATTAAATTTAATTAATTAATTTTAGTTTTTTTCAGATTTAAGTTGCATATATCTATCAATAGATGGCGCCAGATAAACTTAAAAAAAATGAATAAAAATTATTTATAAAGCACATTCAGCAACATAGTGAAAAAAAGTAGGAATTGAAATACAATTTTTTTTATATGTTACTATTTTTATCTGAACTTATAATTTGGATAATTGGTAAATTGAGGCATTTGTAAATAAAAATATAATACATTTCGCATACTGATGAATGAAAAAGTGATTTTTTAAAAATAATTCCAAGGCGCATAAGATTGTTCTTTAATAATGGACTAGCTTAAACAGAAATGGAATTCTAGAATCTTAAAAATTTAGTTCTAAGAAATAAAATTTCTTACACCTGTCACGTAAGTGCAATTTTTAAGTAGAATAATAGAAACGTGCCTCTTTTGAAGAATTCTTCTTTAAAGTCGTTTGCAGAGTAACTATGAAATCGTTTTCAATTTCAAATAGGGTTTGACGTGTTCCATGAAAGGCGTTTTTAGAGTGGTGGCTTTTCTGTCGCATTTTTAAAGAGATTTCAGAATGTAATTCTCTTACGTGTTTTATTTCTGTCTTTTAAAATTTCTTTGTTCAATGTTATTTTATAAATATAACAAATTCTGATTATTTATGCATATTTTTATGAAAAAGTGTTTAATAGTGCTCCTAAAATTTTAATGCATATAACAAATTCTGATTATTTATCCATATTTTTATGAAAATTGCTTAATATTGCTTCTAAAAATTTTATATGTATAAATTCTGATTATTTCTGCATATTTTTATAAAAAGTGCTTAATATTGATCCTTAAATTTTAGTAAGTATTAAGTATTATTAAGTATAATTTTTTAAGTATTTTAAGTATTAATTTTATTAAGTATGCAAATTCTGCTTATTTATGCATATTGTTGTGAAAAAGCGCTTAATATTGTTTTTAATAAGATCAACAAATTATGAATATTTATGCATATTTTTATCAAAAAGTGCTTAATAGCGCTTCTGAAACTTTTATAAGTACAACAAATTCTTATCATTTATGTATATTTTTAAGAAAAAGCTGTTAACATTGATCCTAAAATTTTAAAAAGTGTATGAAATTCTGATTATTCATGCATATTTTTATGAAAAGTGATTAATATTGGCTTCTAAAGTTTTAAATTTCCCCAAATTCAAATGTTTTACGGGATTTTTTAATTTTTATTTACTAAATTTATAAAAAAAATTTAAAAAATAAATTACATAAAAAATTATAATTTTTATTTACTAATAAAATATTTAAAACTACTAACTTTCTGATTTGCAGTAGTAATTAGGGCTGAGGGTCAATCCGCTGGCGGCATGTTATAAATACTGTTTCAAAAAACGAGGGAGACTCGATGGCGATTATGAAGTTCAGCAAGTTAACGTTACGTTAAATCGTTGTTATATAGTTCGGTTATTCAGCAAGTTCAGCACTAATTACCTCGTTAGTCAAACTACCTGGTGGAAGTTTTCCGGGTTTTATCCCATACGATACACCAAATGCGAGGGTATTCCCCACCCGGAAGGCACTGATCTCTCCTTCTTCAGAATCACTGTTGACCTGATGGCCAATTGGCTACCTCTTTAGCATTATTAGCATCTCAGGATTCAGGTTCGAATCCTGGGGTGGCATGGATGTTTGTTGGTTTTCGGAATCCACGGTATGCTGTAAGTCCCGGCATAAGTCTGTAAGTCCGGAATGCTGTAAGTGCGCACAAAATGACCGTAGAGCGACAAACCAAACCAAACCAACCATTCAAAGAATCACGAAGACAAGGCAGACTTCTACCTACCGGTGCTACATCACAATAGAGGATGCTCCCCACCATCTCTCCTTCCATGAGACCACACGGTTTCTTGAACTTGGTGTAGCTATTTACTATCTACCAAGTGGAATAAGAAGCAACTTATATTGATAAAAAAGCATTATTTCATCAAGTCATGCAAGTTGTGAATGATAAATAATTTTCTTTTTTAAATTATAAATTATTGACTAATTTTTAAATGTATGTTCCAATCTCTTTAAAAGCAAGATACTTAAATTACTATAATTAATTATTAATATACTAGTTTAGTTAAGAATATAGTAGCAAATATTTACGATGATTTCTTGAAATTTATCAATTTTAAAAGTATTCTTTCAGCAAATCACACAATATCCCAGTTCAGTCAAAAATCTTCTTATTTATCAAAGCTGAATCAGTCACCATGACAACAAGATTCGACTTACGTAAACAATTGGTAATTAATTTTTCGTCAGACCAGCCAAGAGATTAGATAACTCATTTATAGACGGTGCAATATCAGATCATAATGACTAATGTAGCATTAGTTATAATTAATGTCTACGGCAAAGGCTCTTATTGCATTATTACATGATGACTACATAAAAGATACTTTCAAACGATGTCATAATTATTATAATATTACATAGAAATAGGGACTGCAACATTTGGAAATAGCTAATGTGAACGAATACATTTGATACTATTACAAAACATGATAACTCAAAATCAAATCAATATTTTATAAATTTCTAAGTATTAAGTAAAGTATAAATTTCTAAGTATAAGTAAAATATAAGTATTTTTTGGTATAAGTATTCTTTTATTGTATTTAGTATAAAAAAAGTATTCTTTCTTTGTATCTGTTAGTAATGACATTCTACAGGAAATAGACCTGTGGTAAATTTATATATTTATTATTTATTATATTGTATTGGTTTTAAATGTTGTGATACAAAATTTGCATGTAGTTCCAAATTTAACAGGTGGCCTGATGGCAATTGCCTCTGGCGTTTGGTACACCAGGCTCCTGGTTTGGATTCTGGCCGTGGCATGGATGTTTTGTTAGTGGTCCAGAATCCCAGTTAAATTGTGGGTCAGGTCCAATTAGACAAATGTGTGCACCAATTGCAAATACTGCGACAAACCAAACCAATCCAAGTTTAACAATTATAATAAAAAATATTTACGTAGCTAGAATCCTTTTTCAAGATCTCCTTCCCTGGAAACATTTATGAACAATTTTTTATATTAAGTTTTGTAGCATTTGGATCAAAATTACTTGTGTTATGGTGTTTTACCTTAAAACAAAAAAAAGAATAAAAATCTATTCTGAGAGAAAAGCTAAATATAACTTTTAAATAGATGGCCGGAGGTTTCTGGAGTTCTGTCGCTCGATATCACAAATTTCGGGTTCAGTACCGGCAGTGCCACGAATGTTTGTAATGGTTTCGGAATCCACTTTAAACCGTAGGTCCCAGTCTTTATGATCGTAAAGCGCTGCGGGGATATTGTTATGAGGGTAAAGTGAAAAGTTCTCGGCCTGACAAAGAAAGACTGCGACTTTCAGTTAAAAAATAATTTTATTTTTCTACACAATCCCCCCTTGACTTCAACACTTGGTCCAACTTTTCTCCAACATCAGTATTCCTTCCCGGGGTCTGAATGGCCGAGTGGCTAGAGCTCTGGCGCTCGGTACCACAGGTTTCGGGTTCGAGTCCCGGCGGTGCCATGGATGTTTGTAGTGGTTCGGAATCCACTTTAAACAGCAATACGTAAC